>MU769903.1:0-57584 GCA_026770625.1 Nicotiana glauca
CACAAAACCGCTCGAATCTAGTCACAAATTACTTGAATGTATCAACAAACGCTAATTGAATCAACTTGAATGCATAAAATGAATTTCTCAAAGTGTTACTCAAAAATTCCCAAAATGCCCCTGGGCCCATGTGGTCAAAATCCGAGGTTCGAACCAAAACCCGATTACCCATTCCCCCACGAGTTCATATCTATGATTTATTTTGAAATCGAACCTCAAATTGAGGTCAAAATCCCCAATTTTAAGAAAACCTAGGTTCGACCCAAAATCCCAATTTTCACCCATGAAAACCTTGATTTTTAAGATGAAAACATGATAAATGATGTTAAAGATTGAAGAAATTAAGTGAAAATAAACTTACAAATGGATTGGAGAAGAAAGTTTTCTTGGAAAATCGCCTAAGGGTTGTTTGAGTTGAGAGATATGAAAAATGGGGTGAAAAATTCGATTAAGTATGAAAATGCAGGTCTCTGATGTCGCATTTGCGAACAGGGGTTCGCAATTGCGAACCCTGACCAAATATGGGAATTGCGAAGTCGAGTTCGCATTTGTGAACTCTGAAGGACACTGGGAAGTTCGCATTTGCGAACTATTGTTCGCATTTGCGAAGGTTCACATCCGCATTTGCGGACAGGCATTCGCATTTGCGAAGACTGGGTTCGAGGGCGGGCATCGCATTTGCGATAATTTTCTTTGCATTTGCGAAAGTTGCTGCCCAGGTGAAAGATGGCATTTGCGATAAAAAGCTCGCATATGCGAGTGCTGGCTTCGCAATTGCGAAGCCTGCAGAACTGAAGCACAACAGTTTTTTTCAACTATGAGAAATGCAATCCGACACCTATCAAAAACCCATCCGAGCCCTCGGGGCTCCAAACCAAATATGCACACAACCTCAAAATCATCCTACGAACTTACTCGTTGCGATCAAATCGCCAAAATAACATCATATACATAAAATCGAGCCTCAAAACTCATGGTTTTCATTTCAAACCTCTTAACTTTCAAACTTGGAACTCATAATCCGAAGCACGTCAAACGACGTCCTATTTCAACAAAACTTCACAGAAAGCGCTTAAACAATATATAAGACTTGTTCTTGGCGTCGGAACCAAAATACGAGCCCGATACCATAGTCTTTTAATCAATTTTCATTTTCATTTTCCTTAATAATTTCAGAACAATAATTTAACAGAAAAATTCTTTTACTCAGGTTCTAGACCTAGGATTTCAATTCCGGGCACATGCCCGAGTCCCATATTTTTCTACGGACCCTCCGAGACCGTCAAATCACGGATCCGGGTGCCTTTACCAAAAATATTGACCGAAGTCAACTTTAACCATATTAATATAAAAAATCTTCAAATATTTCACAGATTTCACATATTTCAACATAAAAACTTTCCGGCTGTGTGCCCGGACTGTGCACGCAAATCGAGATAACTAAAAATGAGGTTTTCAAGGCCTCGGAAGCGCGGAAAAAGGGAGAAATACGGTGATGACCCTTTGGGTCGTCACAATTTTTCAAATTTAAGTTTATGTTTTCATGCCTTACGTGATTATTAGTTTTGGATTTTCTATGAAGAATTTTGTTCTTTGATAGGAGGTTCTAATTAAGTTAAATATGACGGTATTTTGTATGCGTTTTATATTGTTGGTATGGCTTTTATGCTATGGTCCATATTCTGCCATAAAATAATTTTATGAGCTACATATATATTCACTAGTAAATTGAGAATTTTATGAGTAATAAATAGTTACCACTGAAGTGATTTGTTTATCTGAACTCATGAAATTGTTTTAATAAAATTGTACATGCGAAGTTGTATCTATTCATGGATTGAGCATTATAATTAATAAGTAGGATCCACAAAATGGTCTAATTTATTTGAATCATTAAAACCTGCTTAATATACCATGTGAAAATTATCCTTGATAAACCTATATTAGTGGTGGAGATTCCTAACTAGAAAAAGAGTTTTTATCATTGGGTACTATTGATACCAACTACACCATGAGAATAGATATTAAATTTTTCTCCAAACGGGAGAAAATATAATATCTCAAGTTCTTGTGTATTTATGTGACGACCCGGCCAATCGTTTCGTGAGTAACCGTTCCGTTTTCCCCATATCTGCTTCTTTATGCTTCGTTATCCGTATTTCATGTGATCAAGTTGAGTAGTTTGCGTTCGGAGATGATTTGGTAAGAAATGAGACACTTAGTCTCTTTTAAGAAGGCTTAAGTTGAAAAAGTCAACCAGATGTTGACTTATGTGTTAGAGGGTTAGGATGTGAGTTCCGATGATTCGGTTAGCTTCAAGAGGTGATTTTTGACTTAGGAGCGTGATCGTAATTGGTTTTGGAGGTCTGGAATAGAATTAGGCTTAAATTGGCGAAGTTGATATTTTGGCGATTTCCGGTTGGTAGGTGAGATTTTAATCCGAGGGTCAGAATGGAATTTTGAGAATTGCTGTAGTTTGAGTATGCCATTTGGGATTTGTATGTAAAATTTCAGGTCATTCGGACGAGGTTTGATAGACTTTCTGATCGAATTCGAAATTTGGAAGTTTTGGAATTCTTAGGCTTGAATCCGAGTGTGATTCGATGTTTTTATGTTGTTTTGAGTGTTCTAAAGTTTGGAACAAGTTTTAATGATGTTGTGGGGCATGTTGACATGTTGGGTTGGGGTCCCATGAGGCTCGGATAAGTTTTGGAAGAGTTTTTGGAAGATTTTTGCCGTGTTGAGCATAAGCATGTAATGATCCAAAGGTCTATTTTTAGTTCTAGAGATTGAAATTTGATTTTGAGACTTCCAGAATTTAAATAATGAATTATAGGAGTGATCTGGAAAGTTTGGTCTAATTTCATCAAGTCGCGATTGGGTTTTTGACATGAAACATGAGTTAATTATTTAAGGAGCGAAATGGGTATTGTACTGAGCAAATGAGCTCCGAATTGAGTTTCGATTGAAGGGCTATGTTTGTTTTATTATTTGTGACTCATAGGAACAAGAATCGTCGAATTCCGAGTTCGTATGATGGAGTTAGAGCATTTTAAGTGAAATAAAAAGCTGCTGAAATTTTCTGGGCACTTGCTGGTAATCTCGCAGATGCGGTGAACAGTATCGCATCTTCGGTGAACAGTACCACTGATGCAAAAATTTCAGGACAGTGTATAATTCGAGCAGTCCGAGATTTTTCTCTTTTTTGGAGCTATGGAGCTCAGATTGAAGCGATTTTTGAAGCGGTTTTCACCATATGGTTTGGGATAAGTATTCTATATCCAAAAGTGATTATATTTAATGAATCCATGGTTATTTTCATCAAGTATTAGTGAATCAAATGGAAGAAATTGGAGAAAATTTGTAAACTTTTCAAAAACGAAAATTCTAGATTTGGAGGCCGAATTATTGTCGGATTTTGGTAAAATTTGTATGGTTGAACTCGTAGTTGGATGAAGTTTCATATTTTGTAACTTTTGCCGAGTTCCGAGATTTGGGCCCCACGGGCGAATTTTGAGTGTAATTTCGGATTTTTGATGGAAAATGTAGAATTTGACATGGAATTAATTCCTATAATTTTTATTAACTGAATCGAATCATTATGGCTAGATTCGAGGCATTCAGAGGTCGATTTGAGAGGCAAAGGCATCTTGGAGTGGAATTGTGCTCGGATTTAGGTGAATAATGATTGTAAATGATAATTTGAGGGTTTGAAACCTCGGATTTGCACATCGTAGTGCTATATTGAGGTGACTTGCACGCTAGAAAGCGAGCGTTGGTTAAAGCACTATTGGGGATTGTAACTTGGTCCGTCCTGATTGATGAACTTATCGTGTATTTGACTAAAACTTACTTGTTATCATCATGATTTAGGCTGATTGCCATATTTGGGCTTCGTGCCAACTATTTGCATCCTTCGGGGATTATTATCACTGTTTCCTCTCTGTTTTGACTTATTACTTGAACTCAGTCATTGTTTTCCACTGTTTTACAACTCATCCATTTTTACTCAGTTTTGAGACTTAAATGATACTTCTAAAGGATGTTTTGGGCTGAGAACAATTGTTTTACTAATGCCAAGAGGCTTGTGACAATTTTATCTGACTGAGTGAGGCCGAGGGCCTGTGTTGTAAGGATACTATAGGATTGGGTTGCGCGCCGCAGTAGTGTTATACTGATACTGATATGAGGCCGAGGGCCTAGATTTGATGTCACGAGATAACTTGATATTGTGCTTGGGCTGTAAGGGTCCACTCCCGGAGTCTGCACACCCCCATTGAGCACCGTCGACGAAATATATGGATCGGGCTGCACGCCGAAATGATATATGGATCGGGCTGCACGCCGCAACGGTTACTATATGATACTGATCTAAGTATTTACTTTGTTTCATTTGTCTGCCATTATCTGTTCTCTGTGTCACTTCACGGGGTATCCACCTGATTGCCTGGCATTATCTGTTGAGTGAGTGTTGTGCCTGAGAGGCAGATTTCTGTGCTTATCTGCACTAATTGTTTTGCATACATTTGCATAACTATTGAAATGTCATTTTCAAAGGAGGTTTAAACTGAGCTAAGATGTTTTCTAAAGATTTTACAGCTTCACTGCTTTTTCTCAAGGGGTTTTATACTGCTTCTATACAGCATGATAATTTGTCTTATGTGATTTCTTAGTGATCAGTTATTATTTACCTTTATTACTCACTGAGTTGGAGTGTTCACTTTACTCCTTGCACCTCGCGTGCAGATACAGGTATTTGTTCCCCCGGTAGCGGGTTTTGAGTTGATCGGAGGCTAAGTTATCAGAGTTTAGCGAGGTGACTGCCGGCGTTAGCAGCACCGCATTTCTTCCTTTTGTTTATCAGTCCTATTTTGTATATTTTAGACTTCGTAGTTGCATTCATACTTTAATAGATGCTCATGACTTGTGACACCCTGGTTTGGGCTGTGTCGGATTGTACTTCCGGTAACTATTATCCTTAAATCATATTTAAACTGCTTATGAATTGTTCAACTATTTTAAAAGCATGAATGGGGTTTAGTTGGCTGGCCTTTTCCCCACGAGAGGCACCATCACGACCGGGTCTGGGTTTAGGTCGTGACAAGTTGGTATCAGAGCCTAGGTTACATAGGTCTTACGAGTCATGAGCAGGTTTAGAAGAGTCTCGTGGATCGGTACGGAGACATTTGTATTTATCCTCGAGAGGCTGTAGAACCTTTAGGAAAACTTCACATTCTTGAATTCTTGTCATGCGTCCTTGATTCAGCTTGAAAGGTAACTCTTGAAATTCCTTCCACGCGTTCACATGCACGCATGAGCACTCATTATCAAATGTGCCTTGATGGCTTATGATTCCCCGATTGAGGGGCGAGATGTAATCTCTGTGAGTTTATGTTGGGCCAGGCTAGAAGACTTGAGGCTGGATATTTGCCTATGGCTTGAGCACCGAGGTGTTGATTGTGTGAACAAGTGTTTTTGAACTTATATGTTCGGTATTGTCCCTATTAGTGGGAGTGATGGTTGGGTAACTATGTGATGAGTATGCTAGTACTGCGAGATGTATCTATATGACTTGGAAGTGACAAAGAAGGTCTGCGGGATGATAGAAGGACTATTAGGTTCTTGAATTCCATCGTAATTCGAGGTATAACCCCGAATTATGGGCATGTGAAGGAACTTTTCATGTTTTCCAGTTGAGGGTAAAGTAAATTTTATGTTGCGGTACGAGTTCAGACTTAGGAAGACTAAGTGACTGCGTACACTTTATGACGGTGGAAGGTATACAAAAATGTTAACTGAAGGCAGAGCAGGTGGGTTATCTCCTGCGAAGAGTTCTGGGGTGGTGTGACCCTTTTGTGATTGTAGAAGATCTTAGGTGCAAGTGAAATTTAAGTGTTGAAATTTGAAATTTTGGTTCGCTTAAGAGAGTGGGCTGAACGGTTGCGAGAAAGAGTGCGAGATTGCCGAAGATTTAAAATACTAGATGATCTGTGTTTTCACAAGCTTACAAAGGGATTTGAGTTTAATCTCACTATGGTATTGTGGCATCAATAGAGAATAAGTGTTATGAGTTATTGAGTGTATTTTGATCTATGGCTCTGTGCCAAGTGGGGGAGTCTGCTGTGAGTAGTTGATTGCACGATTTTATGCCATGTTGGTTCCAATTTGAGGCGTGTTGGTGAGTCAGTGATGGCTCACGAAGATTGAAGTCAAGGATGGCTCGAGTGAAGGAAAATTTTTGACAAGGTTATATGGTACTTCGTAGGTATGTGAAAATCACAGGATGTCTTAAGTTGTTGTTTGTAAAGAATGCTTGGTGCGTAGAGCAGGAAGATGCTTGTTTGTATTGGGATGAGGTCGCATCCTACGGTGGTTTTGTTCACTTGATCAGGCTATTAGCAGAGTAAATAGAGTAAATGACTCTCGAGAATGGTTCTAATGGGTTCAAGATTCTACATGTAACAATCAGGTGCCTTAAAGTTGTATACGTGGTTAGAAACTGAGTTTTATTGGAAGAGGTCAAGACTTGTGGTATTCTATGTTAATTATAGGGTTCTATGTATCAGTATCAGGAAAGTAAAGGTAACAGATTTATGTTCGCAGGAAATTCTTCCGAGTACAGTATTTTGAAATGTGGTGTTTCTGGAAATGTTTAAGAAAGTATTCAGCGACGTATGAGCCTTCAACGATGTGGTTTTATGCTTGGTTCTGTGTGGTAAGTCTGAGTTGAGGATTATGGTGCTACAGCAAAAAGGAAATATCAAGTTGAAGATGAATTAGAAGGGAATTTAGATAAATAGGGTAATTTGGTAGTAGACCGAACCGGTATGGTAAGAATATGATTAATTCCTTTTGTGTGTTCGAGGTGATGAGTTCTTACAAGTATTTTTCAGCAATGCTCTTAGGTTTTGATGGCTTGCTTAGCTTGGTCGAGTCAGAAGAATTCAGTCCTGGCAGGTCTGATTTGTGCAAAAGGAACTCGGAGAGTTCTTGATAGTTCTTACCGTGGTTTGGAGACGTATATCTTCTATGGGCATGCGGAGCATGGGAAGTAAGACTAGTTGAGTACGTAGATGTTTGTTGCTCAGAAGGAGATGAAGTTCTCATGTTATCCTAGGATGGTATGGTATATGCGATAAGTTGTGGAGGATTGCGATTTGCGTGTGTAAGGTTATGATTCAGTTCTAAATGGAAAGTCATAAAAAAAAAATTCTTAGGCAGCACGGGCAGTTTTAGGTGATTAGAGAAATGAGCTTCAGATGATCAGGGTGAATGATCTTCAAATGATTAAGGGAATGGTATTGCTAATCATGGTGATTTGACGAGGGTATATGTTTCAAAAAAGGCAATGTGATTAAGTTGATAGTACTTCGGTAGTATTGTGTCATGACCCAATCCCAAACCCGGTCGTGATGGCGCCTCTCGTGAAGACAAAGCGAGCCAGAACAATGCCAACACCTCTTTTAAAGCAATTAATTAACAATAACAATTCTAACACATGCTTAATATAGCAAATAATGCAAAAATAGCGATAATAACGAGGGAAACCATCCCGACATAGCCCAAACCGGAGTGTCACAAGTCATGAGCTACTACAGAGTTTGTAATGAGTCTACGAAATATAAAATCTGATACAATAGTCTGAAGGAACTCAAAAGATATAAAATAGGGGAGACAAGGGGCTGCAGACGTCAACACCTACCTCGTCACTCCAACTCGCTGCCTGGTCTGGAAAGAATCAGCTTTCAGGTGCAGACTCCTCTATGCTTGTATCTGCACACATGGTGGAGGCAGTAATGTGAGTACTCCAACCTAGTGAGTACTAATAATAAATAATAACCGAAGGCATGAAAACACATAACTGCACAAAGAAATTCTATATCATGCATTAAAATAGTAAAAAAGTAAAGAGTCAGATGAAATCTCATTTTAAAAACCGGTAAATCAGGTAAAACAACAAGTAAATAGTGAGTAGAAATTTGCCCCTCGGGCCCAGTATCAACCGCTCAGAATAGTATCAGCCCCTCGGGCTCAGTATCAGTCTCTCAGCATAATATCAGCCCCTCAAGCTCACTCTCATATCACATGGGTACCCGCGCTCACTGTGGGTGTGCAAACTCCGGAGGGGCCCCTTATGGCCCAAGCGCTATATCAACATAAGGCCTGAAAGCCTTCTCACATCACACTCGAGGCCTGAAAGCCTCCTCACATCACACTCAAGGCCTCAGAGCCTTCTCACATCACTCACCAGGCCTGAAAGCCTCCTCACATCACTCACAAGGCCTGAAAGCCTCCTCACGTCACTCCAGCCACCTCGTGGCATATAAATGTATCTCAGACCCTCAGCCTCACTCAGTCCAGAAAACATCATAAGCCCCATCGGGCATCAATAGAATAGTAGTGCTCAGCCCAAACAGCAGTGGAAATATCAATTAAGTCTAAAAAATTCAATTAAAGTGGCTGAGTTTGTAAAACAGTATAATCAACAGGACTGAGTTCAAGTAATATATCAAATAGTGAGGAAAAAGTGATAAAAATCCGAGAAGGACTCAAGTAGTCGTCATGAAGCCCAAAATATGGCAAGAAGCCCAAATCATGTTGATAACAAACATATCTCAGTTAAATACGCGGTAAAATATTAAACGGGACAGACCAAGTCACAATCCCTAGTAGTGAATAACCCTGCGCTCGTCATAATGCGTGTGTTTCACCTCAACATAACACTACGTTGTGAAAATCCGAGGATTCAAACCCTCAGGATATCATTTACTATCATTACTCACCTCAAGTCAGCCAAAATCCTAGCTCGCTATGCCCTTGTCTCGCAAATCGACCTCTTCACATGTCAAATCTGATCAAAACCACAACGAATATATTACAATAGGCTAAGGAAACATACCCCAATCGAAAAAACTCAAAAAATATCAAAATTCACGAAATTTGCAAAACCCGATCCCCGAGCCCGCTTCTCAAAAATTAGAAAATTTAACATCATCGGATTCCTTATTTCTCCACGAGTCTATACATACCAAAAACTCCCAAATCCGAGCCCAAATGACCCATCAAATCCCACTTTAAAATATCAAATTCCAAGCCCTAGCTTTTCCCCCTTTTTGATGAATTTTCATAAATTTCTAGGTTAATTCCACCATTAAATAATGTATTTAGTTCATAGAACTCACCTCCAATCACACCCAATCGAAATCACCTTCAATTCCCATCCAAAAGCTCTCAAGGTTGTTCAAAAATGGTGGAAAAATACCTTAGCTCGTGGAGCAAAATAAAACCTTAAAACCCCTTTTGTCCAGGCCTTTTCGCTTTTGCGGCCCATACACCGCATCTGCGAAATTCCACCGCTTCTGCGGAGTTCCACTTAACCGCCTGGACCGCTTCTGCGATCTATATCCGCTTTTGCGGACGCTGCATATGCGGACCACCCTCCATTTCTGCGGAAGTCTTCGAATGACCCAAAATCCGCACCTGTGACTCCCTTACCGCATATGCGGCCCCTTTTCCGTAGATGCGGAAATACCTGATACCAACAACTTCAGAAATGCAACAAGTCCAAAATTCACCCCTATGGCCATCCGAAATCACCCCTAGGACACCCGAGACCTCAACCAAAAGTGTCAACCCATCCTAAAACAGCATTCAAACGTGCTCCAATCATCAAAACGCCACAAAAAACACCAAAACCATCAAATTACATCAGATTCAAGTCTAAGTTCTTCTAAAACTTTCGAAATGCGCATTTGATAAAAAACCCGACCGAAACACCTCCGAATGACCTGAAATTTTGCACACACATCCAAAATCACCTAATGAAGCTGCAGCAACTCTCGGAATCCCATTCCGACCCTCAGATCAAAATCTCACCTATCAACCGGAATTCGCCAAAATACTAACTTCGCCAATTCCAGCCTAATTCTACACCGGACCTCCAAAACCAATTCCGATCATGCTCCTAAGTCACAAATCATCCACCGAAGTTTACCGAATCATCGGAAATCACGTCCGAGCCCTCTAACTCATAAGTCAGCATCCGGTTGACTTTTCAAAAACAAACCTTCCTTAAAGAGACTAAGTGTCTCATTTCCTTCCAAAACCAATCCAATTCGACTCATTCACCTAAGACTCTTATAATGAAACATAAGGAAGCAGAAAATAAGGAAAATGGGGTGGTAACTCAGGTGACAACGGGCCGGGTCATCACATCCTCCCCAACTAAAACAAACGCTCGTCCTCGAGCGGGTTAAGAAACATATCTGGAGCCTCAAACAGGTGGGGATATCTGCTCCGCCTCTCCCGCTCGGTCTCCCAAGTAGCCTCCTCCGTGGGCCGACCTCTCCACTGTACTTTCACCGAAGCTATATCCTTTGATCTTAGCTTTCGAACCTGACGACCCAAAATAGCCACCGGCTCCACATCATAGGTCAAATCATCATCCAGCTGAACCGTGCTGAAGTCCAATACATGGGACGAGTGCCCAACATACTTCCTGAGCATAGAAACATGAAATACCGGATGCACGCCAGACAAGCTGGGTGGCAAGGCAAGCTAATAAGCCACCTCCCCAATCCTCCTAAGTACCTCAAAAGGCCCAATAAACCGCGGACTCAGTTTCCCTTTCTTTCCAAACTGCATAACACCCTTCACGGGTGAAACTATCAGCAAGACCTTATCACCTATAAGACACATCTCGAACCTTCTGGTCCGCATAACTCTTCTGACACGACTGAGCTGTACGAAGCCTCTCCTCAATCAGCTTCACCTTCTCTAAGGCATCTTGAACCAACTCTGTCCCCAATAGCCTAGCCTCGCCGGGCTCGAACCAGCTCGCTGGAGATCTACACCGCCTTCAATACAATGCCTCATACGGAGCCATCTGAATGCTCGACTGATAACTGTTGTTGTAGGCAAACTTTGCAAGCGGCAAAAACTTATCCCAAGAACCTCCAAAATCAATAACACAGGCACGCAACATTTCCTCCAATATCTGAATAGTATGCTCGGACTGCCCGTTCGTCTGAGGATGAAATGATGTGCTCAACTCTACCTGCGTACCCAACTCTCGCTAAAATGACCTCCAAAACTGAGAAGTAAATTGAGTACCTCTATCTGAGATAATAGACACTAGAACACCATGCAATCGAACAATCTCCCGGATAAATATCCCTGCCAGCCGCTCTGAAGAATAGGTAGTACATACCGGAATGAAGTGCGCAGACTTGGTCAGCCGATCCATAATCACCCAAATCGAATCAAACTTCTTCAAAGTCCAAGGAAGACCACTCAAAAAATCCATAGTGACTCTCTCCCACTTCCACTCAATAATAATCATCCGCTGAAGTACGCCACCCGGTCTCTGATGCTCATATTTTACCTGCTGAGAGTTGGGACACCGAGCCACAAATCCTACAATGTCCTTCTTCATTATCCTCCACCAATAGTGTTGCCTCAGGTCCTGATACATCTTCGCGGCACCCAGATGAATAGAATACCGCGAGCTATGGGCCTCATCTAATATCAACTCCCGAAGCCCATCCACATTGGGCACACAAATCTGGCCCTGCATCCGCAATACACCATCCTCACCAATGGTCACGTCTATGGCATCATCATGCTGGACCCTGTTCTTAAGGACAAGCAAATACGGGTCATCATACTGGCACTCTCTGATGCGATCATATAAGGAAGACCGAGAAACCACACAAGCCAACACCCGACTGGGCTCCAAAATATCTAGTCTCACCAACCGATTGGCCAAGGCCTGAACATCGACTGCAAAGAGCCTCTCCCCAACTGGAATGTACGCCAAGCTCCCCATGCTAACTGCCTTTTAGCTCAAAGCATCGGCCACTACATTGGCATTCCCCGGGTGATACAGAATGGTAATAACATAGTCCTCAAGTAACTCTAGCCACCTCCGTTGCCTCAAATTAAGATCCGTTTGCTTGAACAAATGCTGACGACTGTGATGATTGGTGAATACCTCAAAAGATATGCCATACAAGTAGTGCCTCCAAATCTTCAAAGCATGAACTATAGCAGCTAACTCCAAATTATCTACAGGATAGTTCTTCTCGTGGGGCTTCAACTGACGAGAAGAATAAACAATAACTCTACCCTCCTACATCAATACACATCCGATCCCAACTTTCGAAGCATCACAATACACAGTATAAGAACCTGAAGCTAAGGGCAAAACCAATACTAGAGCCGTGGTCAAGGCTGTCTTGAGCTTCTGAAAGCTCTCCTCACACTCGTCCGACCATACAAATGGAGCACCCTTCTGAGTCAACTTGGTCAAGGGTGATGCAATAGAGGAAAATCCCTGAACAAACCGACAATAATAACCTGCCAAACCAAGGAAACTACGAATCTCTGTGGCTGAGGTCATTCTAGGCCAACTCTGAACCACCTCTATCTTCTTCGGGTCGACCTGAATACCCTCGCTGGATACCACGTGCCCCAAGAAAGCTATTGAGCTGAGCAAAACTCGCACTTGGAGAACTTTGCATAAAGCTTCTCCTCCCTCAATCTCTGCAATACAACTCGCAAATGTTGTGCGTGCTCCTCCTGGCTACGCGAGTACAATAGAATATCATCAATAAAAACAATAACGAACGGTTCCAGATAAGGCCGAAATACATTGTTCATCAAATGGATGAACGCTGCTAGGGCATTAGTCAGCCCGAAAGACATGACAAGAAACTCATAGTGCCCATATCTAGTCCTGAAAGCAGTCTTCATAATATTTGAATCCCTGATCTTCAACTGGGGATAGCCTGAACGGAGATCAATCTTGGAGAACACCCTCGCTCCCTGAAGCTAGTAAAATAAATCATCAAAGCGAGGCAGAGGATACTTGTTCTTCACTGTTACATTGTTCAATTGCCTGTAGTCAATGCACATTCTCATGGTGCCATCCTTCTTCTTCACAAACAAAACTAGGGCACCCCACGGTGACACGCTAGGCCGAATGAACCCCTTATCTAGGAGTTCCTGAAGCTGATCCTTCAATCTTTCAACTCCGCTGGTGCCATACGATATGGCAGAATGGAAATGGGCTGAGTTCCTGGCACCATGTTAATACCAATATCAATATCTCTGTCTGATGGCATGCCCGGCAGGTCTTCAGGAAATACATCGGGAAACTCCCTCACAACTGGGATAGAATCAATGCTAGGAGTCTCGGCTCTAACATCCCTCAAAAATGCCAAATACGAAAGGCAACCCTTCCCAACCATACGGTGGGCCTTTAAGAATGAAATCACCCTGCTAGGAACATAGTCAGTCACACCACACCACTTGATCCTTGGTACACCCGGTATAGCCAGAGTGATTGTCTTAGCATGATAGTCCAGAATAGCATGACACGGAGATAACCAGTCCATGCCCAAAATAATATCAAAATCCACCATGCTCAATAGCAATAGATCGACTCGGGTCTCCAGACCTCTAATAGTCACCAAACATGACCGATACACATGGTCTACAATAATAGGATCACCCATCGGTGTAGATGCATGAACAGGTAAAGCAAGACACCCTCGGGACGTACCCAAATGATGAGCAAAATATGAGGACACATAAGAATAGGTGGAACCGGAATCAAATAAGACAGAGGCATCCCTATGGCAGACTAAAATAATACCTATAATGACAGCATCTGAAGCAATAACATCTGTTTTGCCCTGAAGAGCATAAAATGAGCCTGACCACCGCCTGATCGATCCGCAACTCTGGGGCGACCCCTGGCTGCCTGACCCTCACCCCTAGCTGGCAGGGTGAGTGCTGAAGAAACTAGACGAGAAGACGAGGGCTGACCCCTCTGCTGAGATGAGCTAGCAACACGGCGAGGACACTGCCTCCACATATGCCCAAACTTTTTGCACTCATAACAACTCCCGGGTGCTGGAGAATGGGACTGAAGGGAACCCCTCACGCCGGAGTGACTAGCTGATGCACTAGGCCTAGAAGAACCTTGAACAGATGGGGCACGAGATGAACTCTGTGCTGGAAGAGTGCTAAGTGAAGGCTGACTCTACTGAGAACCATGATAACCACGACCTGAAGATGCTCCACGATACTCGGGACGAGCCGACTGAGCGGGCTTGAAAGAACGACCCCTACCCTGCTGGAACTGGCCCCTCGCGGGAGTGCCAGTGTAACTGCCGGAACCTCGAGGCCTCTTGGCCTCCATCTCCTCTTGATCCTGATGGCAAACCGCCTCATTCTCTCAAGCTATATCAGCTACCTCCTCGAATGAAGCACCCAATACTCTCTCTCTAGTCATAAGAACACGGAGATGGTAGTTAAGGCCATCAACAAATCTCCTAATCCGCTCCCGATCTGACGGAACCATCCAGACAGCATGACGAGCCAACTCTGAAAACCTTATCTCCTACTGAGACACAGTCATATCTCCCTGCCATAGCCACTCAAACTGCCTGCACAGCTCCTCTCTTCGGGACTGCGGTACATACTTCTCCAAGAAGAGAGTGGAGAACTCCTGCCAAGTCAAAGGTACTGCACCAGCCGGCCTACGCCTCTCATACGCCTCCCACCAAGTGAAGGCAACCCCAGTAAACTATAAAGTGGTGAATTCCACACCACTATACTCAAGAATCCCTGCTGTACGGAGCATACGCTGAAACTTGTCAAGAAAACCCTGGGCATCCTCGTTCTTAGCACCACTAAATGTCGGAGGCTGGAGTCTACCAAATTTCTCGAGGCGATGCTGCTCATTCTCAGGCATAGCTGGAACCCTGAACTCCTGCAATGGTGCAAATGGCTGAGTTGGAGGAGCCTCTAAAGTCTGTAATCCCTACACTACCTGCTCAGGTGTGCGAGCAGCGGGGGTCTGATTGCTTCCCCCAGCCTGCGAAGTAGCTGCTGCTGTGGTGGCTGAAACTGCCTAAGCCAGGCCAGTGCAAATTATCAAAATTTGAGCCAAAGTCTCCTGAAGACCCGGAATCACAATGGGCACAGCTGGTGCCTGAACTGGTGCTACTGGAGCCTGATCCTGAGCTGGGGCAACTGGAGGATCAACCGGTGCTGCCCCTGCCGCTTTACTACTGCCACGACCACGACCGCGTCCACGACCTCTGGTGGCCTCAGTGGGTGGTACTGGTAGTCGTCCGTCTCATCCGGTAGCTCATGTCCTCACCATCTGTGAGAGAATAAAGCAAAGAGAAGTTTAGTACTCGGATCAGCAAGTTCGCACGACAAGAATTTCAAGAATGTGAAAATTTCCTAAAGGTTCTGCAGCCTCCCGAGGAAAAGTACAGAAGTCTCCATACCGATTTGCGAGACTCTACTAAACCAGCCCATGACTCGTGAGACCTAGTAACCTAGGCTCTGATACCAACTTGTCACGGCCAAATCCCAAACCTGGTCATGATGGCACCTCTCGTGAAGACAAGGCCAGCCAGGACAACGCCAACACCTCTTTTAATGCAATTAATTAACAATAACAATTCTAACACATGCTTAATATAGCAAATAATGCGGAAATAGCGATAGTAACGAGGGAAACCATCCCGACACAACCCAAACCGGGGTGTCACAAGTCATGAGCTACTACAGAGTTTGTAATGAGTCTACGGAATATAAAATCTGATATAATAGTCTGAAGGAACTCAAAAGATATAAAATAGGGGAGACAAGGGGCTGCGAACGTCAACAGCTACCTCGTCACTCTAACTCACTGTCTGGTCTGGAAAGAATCAACACTCAGGTGCAGACTCCTCTATGCCTGTATCTGCACACATGGTGCAGGGAGTAATGTGAGTACTCCGACCCAGTGAGTCATAATAATAAATAACAACCGAAGGCATGAAAACACATAACTGCACAAAGCAATTCTATATCAGGCAGTAAAACAGTAAAGAGTCAGATGAAATCTCCTTTTAAAAACCGGTAAATCAGGTAAAACAACAAGTAAATAGTGAGTAGAAATCTGCCCTTCGGGCCCAGTATCAATCGCTCAGAACAGTATCAACCCCTCGGGCTCAGTATCAGTCTCTCAGCATAATATCAGCCCCTCGGGCTCACTCTCATATCACATGGGTACCCGCGCTCACTGTGGGCGTGCAAACTCCGGAGGGGCCCCTTACGGCCCAAGCGCTATATCAACATAAGACCTGAAAGCCTTCTCACATCACACTCAAGGACTGATGGCCTTCTCACATCACACACGAGGCCTGAAAGCCTCCTCACATCACTCACAAGGCCTGAATGCCTCCTCACGTCACTCCAGCCACCTCGTGGCATATAAATGTATCTCAGGCCCTCGGCCTCACTCAGTCCAGAAAACATGATAAGCCCCTCGGGCATCAATAAAATAATAGTGCTCAGCCCAAACAGTATTGGAAATATCAATTAAGTCTCAAAAATTCAATTAAAGTGGTTGAGTTTGTAAAATAGTATAATCAACAGGACTGAGTTCAAGTAATATTTCAAATAGTGAGGAAAAAGTGATAAAAATCCGGAAAGGACTCAAGTAGTCAGCATGAAGCCCAAAATATGGCAAGAAGCCCAAATCATGTTGATAACAAACATATCTCAGTTAAATACACGGTAAAATATCAAACGGGACGGACCAAGTCACAATCCCCAGTAGTAAATAACCTCTCGCTCGCCATAAGGCACGTGTTTCACCTCAACATAGCACTACGTTGTGCAAATCCGGGGTTTCAAACCCTCAGGATATCATTTACTATCATTACTCACCTCAAGCTGGCCAAAATCCTAGCTCGCTATGCCCTTGCCTCGCAAATCGACCTCTTCGCACGTCGAATCTGATCAAAACCACAACAAATACGTTACAATAGGCTAAGGGAACATACCCCAATCGAAAAGACTCGAAAAATATCAAAATTCACGAAATTTGCAAAACCCGAGCCCCGGTCCTGCTTCTTGAAAATTAGAAAATTTAACATCATCGGATTCCTTATCTCGCCACGAGTCTATACATACCAAAAACTCCCAAATCCGAGCCCAAATGACCCATCAAATCCCACTTTGAAATATCAAATTCCAAGCCCTAACTTTTTCCCCTTTTTGATGAATTTTCATAAATTTCTAGGTTAATTCTACCATTAAATCATATATTTAGGTCATAGAACTCACCTCCAATCACACCCAATCGAAATTACCTTCAATTCCCGTCCAAAAGCTCTCAAGGTTGTTCAAAAATGGTGGAAAAATACCTTAGCTCGCGGAACAAAATGAAACCTTAAAACCCATTTTCTCTCCATACCTTTTCGCTTCTGCGGCCCATACACCGCATCTGTGGTTTCCACTTCTGCGGAGTTCCACTTAACCGCCTGGACCGCTTCTGTGGTCTATATCCGCTTCTACAGACAACGCATATGCGGACCACCATCCGCTTCTGCGGAAGTCTTCCAATGGCCCAAAATTTGCACCTGCAACTCGCTTACCGCATCTGCGGCCCCTTTCCGTAGATGCGGAAATACCAGATACCAACAACTTCAGAAATGCAACAAGTCCAAAATTCACCCCGATGGCCATCCGAAATCACCCAGAGGCCCCCCGGGACCTCAACCAAAAGTGCCAACCCATCCTAAAACATCATTCAAACTGGCTCCAATCATCAAAACGCCACAAACAACACCAAAACCATCAAATTACATCGGATTCAAGACTAAGTTCTTCTAAATCTTCCGAAATACGCATTTGATCAAAAACCCGACCGTAACACCTCCGAATGACCTGAAATTTTGCACACACATCCCAAATCACCTAGCAAAGCTCCAGCAACTCTCGGAATCCTATTTCAACCCTCGGATCAAAATCTCACCTATTAACCGGAATTTACCAAAATACTAACTTCGCCAATTCAAGCCTAATTCTACATCGGACCTCAAAAACCAATTCCGATCACGCTCCTAAGTCACAAATCATCCCCTGAAGCTAACCGAATCACCAGAAATCACATTCAATCCCTCTAACTTATAAGTCAACATCTGGTTGACTTTTCCAAAATAAACCTTCCTTAAAGAGACTAAGTGTCTCATTTCCTTCCAAAACCAATCTAATTCGACTCATTCACCCAAGGCTATTATAATAAAACATAAGGAAGTAGAAAATGAGGAAAATGGGGCGATAACTCACGTGACGACGGGCCAGGTCGTCACATACTGCGACACTTTCTTGTTAGATTGACTGTTGATATTCGAGTTGCTTGATGACACATGGGAATTTTAGAATATCTTTCGTGGAATGACTGGGTACTTAAGGTGTGATATGTATTCGGATGGCAGAATTTGGGATCAGGTATGGTGATTTGTGTGTTACATTAAATTGGAGATTGAAAGTTCTCATATCCAAGCTATGTTGTGGTTGTAGATCATGTGCATCGGCACTGTTTAGTGACTATCGAGGTTTGGAGACATGAACTGACCTTTTGTTGCTTGGGATATTAGATCTTGGATGTGATATTAGGTTCAGACAGGTTGTTTCTGTGTTGTGTTATTCTGGACTATTGCGATAAGACGGCACTGTTGGCTATGTCGGGAAATGCCACGGATTGAGTGGCGATGTTCGACGGATTATGTCCTTTTGGGGATTTTTATATTTCGAAGACCCAGCGGACGGCTAGGAAGAATTGCCTTTCTTATGACGAGTGTCAATGTTGAGGCTCCTCATATTGATTCAGTCCCGATGGTGAGGGACTTCTCGAATATGTTTCTTGTGGATGGGCATGTCACCGGGCAAGGTTGTTGATTTTGGTATTAATTTGGTGCCTTGCATCGTATCGTGTGGCACTGGCAGAGTTATAGAGGTAGAAGGAGCAACTTCAGATTTCCTTGATAAGGAGTTCATTGGCAGGCCAATGTGGGTGAGTGTTCTATCTTGAGTCCGCTTGGTTGGCTCCGAATGGCATTGTTGAGGGAGGTATTGATTCGACCGTTGTTGAGCTTATCAGTGATCTGGGGAGATCTATGAGTTACCTTTCTGTGTTGCGAGGTGTTGTGATTTGTTAGTTATAGGCACATATGGTGCGGTTCAATTGGGGTCTCTTAGTGGAATTCAAGCGGGAAGAGTAATTGAGCGTTGCTCAGTGAATGGCGTATCGGTTATGTCCTATCGGGTTAATTGGCATATGTTATTTGTTTCACCATGGGTGTAATGATTTGCTTTGGTTCCAGACATCAAATTGTGCATGGCTATCGATTTTGAGCATAATGACTTGAGGTGTTTCATGTGGAGCAGTGTTTGGATAGGATCGCGCATTGTAGCGAGGCTATAGATATGAGCTTTCAGGGTAGATTTATGTGTTCTATTTCTATGATGTGAGTGTTGTGACTGTACTTATGAGCTTGAGGTACATCTCTTTCGTTTGGGTCATTTTCATGATTTGAGTATGTTCAAACCATTTTTTATTGGTGCGCGTATTATGCAAGTTGTGGCTTAGGCATGTATTGATGCGTCATGTCACCAGAGTGGTGTGTTGGATTCGAGGTGATCGTTGGGATCATTAATGAATACAAACGAATTTGATTTCAGCTTGTTGGAAGGATAATATCGAGGTTCGGCTCGAAAATCTGATGTGGTATTAGCCAAAAGGGAAGTGGCTTCATGAATGGTTGATCTGAGAAATGGTGATGGCTTACTGCGTGTTTTAGTTATCAGTTGCAACATATGTAAAAGTGTTGGAATGAAACTTTAGTTGATAAGAGGTTTCCTATCGATATTCGGTTGTTATGTGTACCTGTTGTGAATAGAAGTTATCGTTTCGAGTGTTTGAGTTATGTGGTATATCATATAATTGCACCTGAGGTTGCAGGTATAGGTTATTACAGCTGGTTCGGGCTTATTCTGAATATAGATATGAGGTTCTGATCTTGTGTATGATTTCGGAAAGTGAAATGTAGTTCTAAGGTTTATGGGCTAGATTGGGTTGTGAAATTTTGGCTGCAATGTGTTATCAGACCTATATGAGATAGGGTGACGTGGGATCACCCCCGGGTATATGCATGGTAAGGTTATTCAGCGATTGGTTGTCTTTTGTAACAACTCCGGGCACATTCGAGGACGAACGTTTGTTTAAGTTGGGGAGGATATGACGACCCGGCCAGTCGTCTATTGAGTTACCTTCCGTTTCCTTCATATCTGCTTCTTTATGCTTCGTTATCCGTGTTTCATGTGATCAAGTTGATTAGTTTGTGTTCGGAGAGGATTTGGTAAGAAATTGACTTATGTGTTAGAGGGTTCGGATGTGAGTTCTAATGGTTTGGTTAGTTTCGAGAGGTGATTTTTGACTTAGGAGCGTGATCGGAATTGGTTTTGGAGGTCCGGAATAGAATTAGGCTTAAATTGGCGAAGTTGATATTTTGGCGATTTCCGGTTGGTAGGTGAGATTTTGATCCGAGGGTCGGAATGAAATTCCGAGAATTGCTGTAGTTTTGTTATGTCATTTGAGATTTGTGTGCAAAATTTCAGGTCATTAGGACGAGGTTTGATAGACTTTCTGATCGAATTCAAAATTTGTAAGTTTTGGAATTCTTAGGCTTGAATCCGAGGGTGATTCGATGTTTTTATGTTGTTTTGAGCGTTCCGAAGTTTGGAACAAGTTTTAACGATGTTATGGGGCGCGTTGGCATGTTGGGTCGGGGTCTCATGAGGCTCGGATAAGTTTTGGAAGAGCTTTTGGAAGATTTTTGCCGTTTTGAGCATAAACATGTAATGATCCAAAGGTCTATTTTTAGTTCTAGATATTGAAATTTGATTTTGAGACTTCTAGAATTTAAATAATGAATTATAGGAATGATCTGGAAAGTTTGGTCTAATTTCATCAAGTCGCGATTGAGTTTTTGACACGAAATATGAGTTACTTGTTTAACGAGCGAAATGGGTATTGGACTGAGCAAATGAGCTCCGAATTGAGTTTCGATTGAAGGGCAATGTTTGTTTTATTATTTGTGACTAATAGGAATAAGAATCGTCGAATTCCTAGTTCGTATGATGGAGTTAGAGCATTTTTAGTGAAATAAGAAGCTGCTAAAATTTTCTGGGCACTTGCTAGTATTTTCGCAGATGCGCTGAACAGTACCGCAGATCCGATGAACAGTAATCCTGCATCTGCGGTGAACAGTATCGCATCTGCAGTGAACAGTAAAATCGTACTTGCGGTGAACAGTACCGCAGATGCAAAAAATTCTGGACAGTGTATAATTCAAATAGTCCGAGATTTTTCTCATTTTTAGAGCTATGGAGCTCGGATTGAAGCGATTTTTGAATTGATTTTCACATATGGATTAGGGTAAGTGTTCTATATCCAAAAGTGATTATATTTAATGATTCCGTGGTTATTTTCATCAAGTATTAGTGAATCAAATGGAAGAAATTGGAGAAAATTTGTAAATTTTTCAAAAATGAAAATTCAAGATTTGGAGGCCGAAATTACTAAATACAACCATCCGAAAGGAATCATAACAGTCTGTTTCAATACAAGAATTAACAAACTGAATAAAGAGGGAAGAGACTCCGGGCCTGCGGACGTCAGCAAGGCTACCTCAAGAGTCCCTGGACTGAAGGTCTGCTCCCGATCTAATACTGCTGTGGTCCGGAAGTTGCGTCCTGATCTGTGCAAAAGAAATGCACAGAGTGTAGCATCAGCACAACCGACCCCATGTGCTGGTAAGTGCCTGGCCTAACCCCGGCGAGGTATTGACGAGGCTAGACAGGACCTACCACAAATAACCTGTACAAATATATGTGCAATAACAGGAAAATACACTAATTTAAGCAGTAAAAGGTGTGGGGGAAACATGTTGTGGGGTACTACAGTCTATATATATATATATATATAGGAATCAACGGTAAATAAATGAAGCTGAACAATAACAACTGATAAGGAAAACACCGGAAGTCTCTACATACGAACACAATACACTCAGTCCATACTCCGTTACGACGCGCAACCCGATCCTCAACAGATATCATCGTTGCGGCGTGCAACCCGATCCTCAACAACCAATACCGTTGCGGCGTGCAACCCGATCCTCAATATTCATCAATACCGTTGCGGCGTGCAACCCAATCCTCAACATTTAATACCAAAACTCACCCAAACAACGACTGCAACTCAAGTGCGAGGGGAGTAACAACAATCACAAGAAAATCCCGGCAAGGGAATACAATTAACAATTCAATCATCCCGGCAAGGGAGAATACAATAAATACTCACGTCCCGGCAAGGGACTAATCGCTACAGATTCCACTTCTAATCACCTATTTCTCGGGTAACAATTGCTAGTCCGAGCCAATGCTCCAAAAGCCAAACCAATCACAAACCTTCCTCAACTATTCACATTATATTATGCTTATCAACCCAAGCAAGAAAGATGTACCATTAAATCCGAATCCAATACATATAAGACTTACTGTCATGCTAGACTCCGGTGCATAGATAACCGTCACCATGCCTATACACCATACTCTACATTTAGCAAGTAGCAATTAATATGCTAATCCTAATCTCTCAAGCCAAAGTTAGAACAAACACTTACCTTAGTCTGAAAATAGCAATCAAGGCTCTAAAACCGCCTTTCCTTTAGAATCCAACTCCGAAACAATGATATCTAGGCACAATTTAGTTCAATAGTATCAATAAGAGCTCAAAAACATAATCCCATAGCCTAGAAATGAATTTCCTATCATTCTTCCAAAAATACCAAAATCCGACACCGGGCCCACATGGTCCAAACTCGAGGCTCCGACCAAAATCCAATCACTCATAACTCCACGAGTTCGAATATGCAATTTGTTTCAAGATTCGACCCAAAATTGAGGTTGAATCACCCAAAATTCTCAAAGCCCTAGTTCTACTCAAAACCCTTAATTTCTACCTTGAATTCATGATTTAGGGCTAGGAAATTAGTGTTTAGCTGAAGAAATTATGCGGGAATGAAGTTACGATCACTTACCCAAAGAGCTATGGAGAAAGGAAAGCTTGAAATTCGCCTATGGAGGGTGAAGGAGAAGAGTCCGAGTGGAAATAATGAAGGAATCCCGTAATGAACACTGTTTTATGACTTAAAAATCACTGGGTGAAATTACCCTACGCGATCGCGTGAAAGGGATTGCGATCGCGGAGAGGAAAGGCTGGAAGCTACGCGATCGCATGAAGGTTGCTGCGATCGCGTAGAGGGAATTCACTAGGGGGTCTATTTGGCCTATGCGATCGCGTGGGCGTGTACGCGAATGCGGAGAAGAGGAGCTGGAAGCTACGCGATCGCGTAGAAGGAATGGCCATCGCAGTGCGGTCGCGTGGATGAGGCCGCGATCGCGTAGAACAAAATCCCTGTGCAAAATTGCAGAAAATCTGCCAACTTTTCTAAGTCCAAAACACCCCGATACCTATCCGAAACTCACCCGAGCCCTCAGGGCTCCAAACCAAATATGCATACAGACTCAAAAACATCATACGAATTTGCTCGAGCGATCAAATCGCCAAAATAACATCAAGATCAAGGAATCAAATCCCAAAACTCATGATTTTTGTTTCAAAGTTCATAAACTTCCAACTTTAGCTATTTAGGTCTGAAACACATCAAACGACGTCCGATTTCGACCAAATTTCACAGAAAGAGCTTAACGCATATTTAAGACCTGTACCGGGTGTCGGAACCAAAATACGAGCCCGATACCTATATTTTCTAACTCATTTTCATTTCCATTTTTCCTTAATAATTTCAGAAAATAATTTAACAGAAAAATTCTTTTACTCGGGTTCTGGACCTCGGATTTCGACTCCGGGCACATGCCCGAGTCCCATATTTTTCTACGGACCTCCGGGACCGTCACATCACCGATCTGGGTCTGTTTACCCAAAATATTGACCAAAGTCATCTATATCAATATTAATATCATAATTCTTCAAATTTTTCACAGAATTCACATATTTTAACATAAAAACATTCCGGCTTCACGCCTGGACTGCGCATGCAAATCGAGGCAACTAAAAGCGAGGTTTCCAAGACCTCGGAAGTGCGGAAAAAGGGAGAAATATGGTGATGACCCTTTGGTTCGTTACATAAAATCTTTGTATGGGTTGAAGCAGGCATCGAGGCAGTGAAATATTAAACTGACTAAGGCACTTTTAGCAGCTGATTACACACAAAGTCCCTATGATCATTCATTGTTCACCAAAAGAGTATGTTCAGATATTGTCATTATCCTAGTCTATGTAGATGACTTGCTCATCACTGGAAGCATTTCTGTTCTTGTAGAGGCAGCTAAACAGACACTACATAGTTCATGCAAAGTAAAAGATCTAGGAGAGCTTAGGTATTTTCTTGGGATTGAAGTTCTAAGATCTAACAAAGGGGTACTTCTTATTCAAAGGAAATATGCACTGCAGTTAATATCAAATGTTGGGCTGGCAACTGCCAAACCTATTAACACACCTATTGAGCTCAATCAAAAGCTAACAACCATTGATTATGGCACACATGTTAGTCACACTGGTGATACAGAGTTGCAGGACGCAAGTAGCTACCAAAGACTCATTGGAAAGCTTCTCTACCTAACAGTTACCAGGCGAGATTTGTGTTTTGCAGTCCAAGTACTGAGTCAATTTATGCAGCATCCCAAACACTCCCATTGGGATGTCGCTCTGCGAGTGGTTAGATATGTTAAAAGTACTCCAGGGCTTGGTATTCTTCTACATAACTCCCCATAAGGCATCTTTCTTTATATTGTGACTCTGATTAGGCAGTGTGTCTGAATACTAGGAGATAAGTAACTGGTTATATTGTCAAATTTGGGGATTCATTGCTCTCATGGAAGTCAAAAAAACAACCTACAGTTAGCAAGAGTTCAGCAGAGGCAGAATATCGTAGTCTTGGAGCAGCAGCTGCAAAAATCACCTGGGTTCTAGGATTGCTCAAGGAGTTACAAGTTGATGTAGATGTTCCAATCAACCTATTCTGTGATAGCAAGGCAGCTTTACAAATAGTTGCCAATCCAATATTCCACGAACGAACCAAACACATCGAGATTGATTGTCTTTTTGTTCGTGAAAAGATCAAGGCAGGGTTAATTCGTCCTCAATACATCCCTACAACTTTACAACTAGCTGATTTGATGACAAAAGGACTTGGTTCTGCACAACATCAATTCCTTTTATCCAAGCTTGAAGTGTTTGATCCTTTTCACCCTCCAGCTTGAGGGGGAGTATTGAATACATAGCTGTATACAAATATAAAAGTGTATATGTGTATTGTATAATGAGAGTGGGTTAAGTGGTTAATGAGACAGCTGTCAACCACTAACCAACAATATAAATGACCCCCTTCTGTAATAGATCAATAGAACAGTAGCATTTTTCTTTCTTCTTCTTCTTCGCTCTCAGCTTCTTCTCTCTCTCAACTTCTTCTCTCACTTGCATGTGATTTACAGTGGAAGTTAGGATGAATTTCTTCAGAAAACCTACACTTTCTCCCCAACTTTGTGCATATGGAGATGGCCAAAGCTGATATAGATGTAGTTGGCTAAAGACCAAATTAGAAGGCAAATAAACATTACAGCAAAAGCAAGCTCAACAGCGTTCACAATTCCCACAGGAGCCATCGCAAGCACAGGCCATTTCCATGAACGTAAATATTGCCCCTTATTGCCATTAGTATTGTGAAAATGCACCAATCAGTCACCAAACTATAACATGCCAAGAATATAAAATTATGTTATCCTTTTGTTCCAGCTTCAACGTGATAAATATTAATGGCTGAGAACGACAACAAGAAATTAAATAGTACGTAATTAATTACTAACCTCTGATCATAACTTGACTTGCTGCAAAGATGAAGATAGACGCAGCTTTATCAACATTATAGGAAATGTAAATAAAAGAAGATCTGTCCCTCCAGTAAAGAAGTGTCAATTAGGTTTAGGGCAAAGGTCCAAATTTGCTCCTCATCAACTTAAGGAAATGGTTCATGAGATTTGGTGTTATACTAACTTGGAAAAACGGGAAGAAATTAGACTACGCTAATTTAATTAATGGAGTACCATTTACCTTGTTCTCTGAAATATGTAGAGTTGAGCTTGATTTGGAGCTAGGGAGTCCATGAATCTTTATAAGTCTTTGTAGGTAATATTATCCAGATGATAAGCCATCCAATAAAAACTAAAAGCAAAATAATTTTCCACCCAAATCTGCTCCCCATCTTTGCATAAAATGTGATCGTTTCTTGAATATAATTGAATTACTACTATCTTGATTGTTGTTGCATATACATATACATGCGATGAGATTACCTTATAAAGAGATGTTGTAGTGTTTAATTTTTTAATCGAGTTTTTTATTTAGGTCTTTAGCAGTTTTTTAAATGCGCCTATAAGATTTGTTTGCCTTTCAATAAACAGAAAGAGTCACTTTACCTCTTTTGCCGATTAAGGTAATTAAAAAAAGATTTTAAGTTATATGTATTGTGTCAATACATCATTAGGTCATATTTATCTGTTGGAATAGGTACCCGCATTTTGAAAAGGTTTATCGGTAGATGTCCTTAAAGTGGCGTGATAGTATAAAAAATCTTTACACTGACCAACAATGTACAAAAGTTATATTCAAGAAAAATATACACATTTTGTCTCGGTTTACATGAAGGAACGAATGTGAAAGGAACTTAATTTACAGTGTGAATTAGCGAGTTGTCACACCTCCTTTTTCACTACACCCTGGAAGGGCATAAGGGAGTTTTTCCAATCTAAGTGTAAATCGAAACGGGATTATTACTTTAAAATTCAGAGTCGCCACTTGGGAGATTTATGGTGTCCCAAATCACCAGTTTAGCATCCCGAATTGAGAAAAGTTTGACTCTGTTTCACAGTTCGCGAA
This sequence comes from Nicotiana glauca, assembly GCA_026770625.1. Taxonomy (NCBI): domain Eukaryota; kingdom Viridiplantae; phylum Streptophyta; class Magnoliopsida; order Solanales; family Solanaceae; genus Nicotiana; species Nicotiana glauca. The sequence goes on from MU769903.1 coordinate 26,876, forward strand.
TTAGAAATTCGGGTAAGGAAATCTGTTAACCCAGGAGAATGTGTTAGGCATTCCCGAGTTTTGTGGTTCTAGCACAGTCGCTCAACTGTTATTATTGGCCTATTTATCTGAATTAAAATATTTTTTAACCTATGTGTAATTTTAAACTTTTAACCACTTTATTTAATTATTTTTGAGGAATATATCAATGCTGTTAAAACCCGTCTTGGACCACGTCACATAAATGTACCCGTGGTATTCGACATGTTTTAACATTGTTGAGATTTGAATTTGGGTCACATAAATGCGCACCCGAGTTTAGGAAGGTACATTATTAAAATAACGCGCCTAAAAGCAACTGCGCATTTTTAACTTTGCGAGGGCCATGAAAATTTGCTAAATAGCACGCCTCGAGTTCTAAGTATTTTAAAGGAAGTAATTAAACGAGGGCCACGTATTTGGAATTTTATTTGACGCAGCGCACCTCAATTTTATTTTTAAAAGTAAAGGTATTCAAACTAAAGCTCGGAGGGCCATAAACTACTTGTTTTATCTAATATGGCGCACCTCAATTATTAATTAACAGGCTTAATTAACACTAACTGTATCTAAAGGTTCCATTTAAACTAACTCAAATGGCTTATACGAAGGAGACTAATTTATTACATAAAAGGACCTGAGCTAATAAAAGAGGACTGAGAGTCCAACTAGAGAAGCGGCCCAGATCTTATTTAAAGGAAACTTCAAAACTGGGTCTCATAAGTGAGCCCAAATTCAAGGCTTCGCAGCTGAAGAAAGAAATTTCGGGATCGAATCCCTGAGGCCCCAAATAACACTGGTTTATTCACGAAAAACCCAACCATTAAACGAAGCATGCTTTAATTCAAACAATGTCTTTGACTCAAGATAATTTTGAAAGGAAAATGGACAGCCCAGATAAGGCCCAGCTAATTCTGAAAATCCCAGACTTCAAATCAACAAGAACAAGCGGAAGAGAACTGATCCATAAACCTCTGCCTACTGGACTACATTTCAAACCATGCTTAAACAAATCTGAACATATGATTGCAGGAAATGTAAGAATTAGCCCAAATTCACTTAGAAGAAACTAATGAAGAAAATATCATGCCATCCATAGCTATGAAACATTTTTGACATCAATCACACTTCAAAATCAAAGAGGAGGGCAACTCTCATTTCAGACATATCACAATTAAGTCTAGACAAATCTCATGAATCAACTATGCTTTAACAAATAACTCAAATCTACTCGTTAAAGCTAACATGAATGAGTAAATCAGAACATGCCAAAGTTTAAATGACTACAAACTAAAGGGAATTAAAAGACATCAGGGCACAGAATCCAGCAAAACTAAAACAGGGAGCTAATGTCTCCATTTAGATTCAAATTCGTCCAAAGTATGAACACCATATAACTTCTACCAATAACTACAAACTACTCATTAAAAGCTGATTTAGACATAGACCACAGTAATTTAGAAAACAAATCAGAAAAAAATAAAAACTGGAATAATTCCTATGCTTCAGCTCTTCATTTTCAATTCACTCCTCAAGTTCTCACTTCACAATCAACAGGGTTACAAAGTTGTGTACCTGGGAAAGCAAAATAGGAGGAAAAGGAAGGGATCAGTAAAGCAGAACAGTATCAGCAGGTACAGCCGTAGAAATCAGCACCAAAGCAACCAGTAAAAAAAAACAGCTCCAAACCCCAGAAAGATAGATCATAGCTCAATATATCAGGTTCAAACCAAACAAACAGCCTAGCAAAACTTTAAACCAAAACTTTGACAAACAAGTTCAAGCCATTTCTCACTCGGATGAATTGAAACAGTTTTAGAAGTTGAAAAGGGATCAAAATCACTAAAAAATTTAATGAAATAGTAACTTTTCCTTTAATTCTCAGCGGTTTTCTTTTTGTGGATTTCTAGCTCTCAAAAAATCTCATTGAGCTTCTCTTAGAGGCCTTTATAGGCAAGCTACTAGGGCAGCTGAAAGGCTAAGTTTGCATTTTAGCCCTTTGTGAATTTTTATTTTTGCTATCTAATCCCTAAATTACTGACTTGCTAACCAAGTAAGGCTCTTTTCAGCTTTCTAGGAAGCTTCCTAAGGTAGTTACCAAAAGATTCCCTAGAGGAACTACCCCAATTACCCCTTTTAACCTGTTTTTACCCCTGAACCTTACATGGGTTATAGGTCAACTTCAAAAGAGGGCCTCGTTTAAACTATGGGTCCAAACACTATTACCCAATTCACAGACCTCAAGTCATTAATCTGGCGACTCTGCTGGGGACAAGAACCCCAGAACTTCTGGTTCAGGGTTCAAAATTCGAGCTTGAAATAATTGTTGTATTTGGCTTTATCTGTTATCTGATTTTATTACATGTTTGGGCCTAATGTGCAAAATGTTTCTTTTTACCGCTTTGATATTATATGAACTGTATGTATAAAATTGTGACGAAACCCTTCTCTTCTTGTCTTCAGGGATGTGCTCGCTGGTCGAGACTCCCAATTCTGTTAGTGTTATACCTTGAAATAAGAAAGAGGCTCGGACAAGTTACTAAGCCGGATTGGTTCCCGGTACATAGCCCCCTCCTCGACTCGAGTTGTCCGCTTGGATACACAGTCTAGAACATATACCCAGGTTTTGAACCTAGAATAACTCAGCCTCATGCCGAATCCCTAATAGGAACGCTTGTTTGCATATTGTGCATTTGACTTAGGGGACTCAACACAGGGTTGGGTCCGTCTAGGACAGGTGTACCCAAAATAATAGACCATCCTAATACATCCTATTTGCGTATTTATATGCTTTGGATTTGCATGCTGACCGGCTTTTTGAATAAAGGGGAGAGTTTGGAAAAGAAAATAGCAATGTGAGGGCTAAGAAGGGTAATCACCAATTTTGAAAGAGAAAAACCAATGTCCAAATGGTACTGAACTCTACCGAATTTTCGAGAAAATGAAAAAAAAAACAAAGAGGAAAAGGTTTTATTTTCAAAAAATAGTTGGTTTTGTTTTATTTGCCCGAACTATGCCAGTTTGATTCTCACAGGGCGTAGGATACGTAGGCAATCCCCATCGGGTCCAACTTCCCTTTTGCAAAATTAGCCCAAAAAGAACAAAATTTATTTTTTCACTTGTCGCAAATAGCCGAATGTCCCTAAAAGGTCGTCGGAAGGCTGTTTTTTTGAAAGAACAACCACCTTTGGTCTTTTTTTAATTTAATTTGGATCATTTAGCGAGCACAACCTTAAAATCTTCCTCCCCGAAGTATTGAAAGGCCGTATTTGCAAAAATTAGGTTTTAGTTTGAAATAAACTTTTTGAAAATTGGTGTTGTTTTCCTTGAGTTAAAATGAGTCATAGTTTTCTTTTAATCACCTTAATAAATGTGCAGGATGAACACAATTCAAAATTAACCTTTCTTAATCATGAACAAGATCCCCTTGGAGTTGCATATGTGGTGGGATGATCTGGGTAAAGAAGGGCAAGACAAGGTCAAACAATATTTGGCAGGTCTTACCGGGTTGCTGAAGATTAGGCCCAGGGGAGACATCATAAAGTCATTGGTTACATTCTGGGACCCGGCACACAACATGTTCTATTTTTCAAATTTTGAACTCACCCCAACTTTGGAAGAAATAGTCGGGGTATACTGGGAGTGCTGAGGTTCCTCTAAGACACAAGTACCTGGTTGCTCCGAGAACTGTAGCCGTGCACAACTTCCTAGATTCATTAAAGATAAGCAGGGGGTCCACAACCCAGATTTGGCAGCTGGTTTTTCTACTCCACAATTTATATGCCAGAGATACGATCACATATGAGGGTCCAACAATCCAGAAAACAAAATATGTAGCAAAGGGAACCGCCTCAAATGGGATGAACATAGGTGTTTTGCTTTTATGGTGGTCTTCTTGGGACTTCTGGTGTTCCCTAGGAAAGATGGAAATATCGACATAAGAATAGCTGTGGTTGTCAGCACTTTACTTACCCAGGCCAAAAGCTCCCTTGCACCCATGATAGTAGCTGAAATCTTCCGCGCTCTCACAGCCTGCAAAGCCGGAGGAGACTTCTTTGAAGGGTGCAACTTGTTGCTGTAAATGTGGATGAATGAACACCAATGCCATCGTCCTTAATTCATGAGTCATGGGTCAACAGGGAAAACCTGCACAGAGGAATTTTATACGAGGATTGATGGGATCAGTTTGCCAAAAGGGGTCACGTGATGTATATCACACCTCTGTTCCATCACTGCTAGCCAAATAGAGTGGACGTTTGGATGGTTGCCTGTGGATGAGATCGTATATATGCCAGCTACCGGGGCTCACTTCCTCTTAATGGGTATCAGGAGCATCCAGCCTTATGCCTCGTATCGGGTTTTGAGACAGCTTGGGAGATGTCAAATAGTGCCAAAAGATGAAGATCTTAGTGCCCAAGTAGTCGAGATTGGTCCTGATGGCCAATTTCCTGAAGCAGCAGTCCGCTAGAATTGGAGCGAGTGTCAATACTTGGTGGAAAATACTTGTGTACGGGATCGATCCAAAGGAGAAGTTTCACCAGGGTACCATGGTTGGTATAGAAGGGAAATTGCATTTGGGAGGCCGGCCAAAAGACCCCACCTTCAATATATTGTCGAGTCATCACAAGAACAGTGGGCTTGGTTAGCCAAGCAGAATGAATACAGGGCCAAAATAGGAGAGCTGGAAAAGCAGGTCCGGGACCTTCAGTTTGAAAATAGTTTGCAAGCCGCAGCCGATGAGGGTGAAAAGAAGAAGCTAGCCAAAGAAAATGAAGCCCTTCTAGCTCAAATTCGAGAAATGAAAATAGCAGCCGAAAATCCTACCTGGAGAGCAGGGAATACATTCAAGTTTAGCAATCAGGAGCCCGCCTGGAAAGCAGGGAATACATTTCAAGTTCAGCAATCAGGAGCCCGCCTGGATAGCATGGTAATACATTCAAGTTTAGCAATTAGGAGCCCGCCTGAAAAGCAAGGGAATACATTTCGAGTTCAGCAATCAGGAGCCCGCCTGGAAAGCATGAGAATGCATTCGAGTTTAGCAATCAGGAGCCCGCCTGGAAAGCATGGGAATACATTTAAGTCCAGCAATCAGGAGCCCGCCTGTAGAGCATGTGTCCCGACCCGAATTTCCCACCCTCGGGAGTCGTGATGGCGCCTACTAATGAGAGCTAGGCAAGCCAGACTTATTTACTTTTTTTTTAATTTATAACCATTACCCTTTGAACAATTATCTGCTATAATACAAAAGCAATGAAAATTAAATAATAAGCGGAAGTCATAATATTATAGAAACCAAATAGAAATGCGAAAAATTCAACAACAGCCTCTACCCAAAACTGGTGCCACAATACTCACGAACTGCTAAGAAGGAACGAAGGAAAACAACACAACTCAATCATAAGTAATGAAACAGAAATCAATAAGTGCACGGCATCACTCTTCGTGCTTTTACTCTCATACTCACCAAGCAATAACATGTGTACGGCATCACCCTTCGTGCTTTTACTCTCATTCCTCACATATATCAATAGAATCAGCACGGAATGGTACATCTTACGGCACGTCATCACCCTTCGTGCTTTAACACTCTTTTCTCATAACAACTGAACAATGCACGACATCACCCTTCGTGCTTTACACTCTTTCCTTACCATAAACAAACAATGCACGGTATCACCCTTCGTGCTTTTACTCTCTTCCTCACCCAAACAACAATCACAAATAAGGGGCAAGGGAATTAATATTTTATAGTAGATATCCCGGCAAGGGAACACAATTAAACAATTAGTCCCGGCAAGGGCATAACATCAATAATCTCAATATCCCAACAAGGGAGCAATTTAATAACTCATTCTCTTCTTTCACTTTCATCTTATAATTCACATTATCACTTGAGCCAATGCTCCAAAGATTTACTTGTCTCATATACTTTCACAAATTTGTATTTCAACTCGAGCCAATGCTCCACGAAGTTTAAGATCACAGTTTCTTGCACATATTCATTACAACATATAGAACCCATCAATTAAGCATAGAAGTTATAACATAAACCCAAATATTCGCAACATAAGGACTCACGGTCATGCTAGACAACAATGTATAGATACCCGTCACCATGCCTATACATCGTACTCGACAAATTATCACATAGCAAATAAGACTCAACTCCTATTCGCTCAAGCTAGGGTTAAACCAAACACCTACCTCGTTGCTTTGAACTCAACTCAAGCTTCAACAATAGCTTTACCCCGCGATTCCACCTCCAATCCGCTCGAATCTGGCCACAAATTACTTAATTACTTTTATAAACACTAAATGAATCAATTTGAATGCATAAAAATGAATTTCCCAAAGTTTTTCCCAAAAATTCCGAAATCTCCCCCGGGCCTACATAGTCAAAACCCGAGGTTCGAACCAAAACCCGGTTACCCATTCCCCCACTAACCCAAATATATGATTTGTTTTGAAATCGGACCTCAATTAAGGTCCAAATCCCCAATTTTAGAAAAACTTAGGTTCTACCCAAAACCCCCAATTTTACCCATGAAAATCTTTGATTTTAAGTGGAAAACATGTTAAATGATGTTAATGATTTAAATAATTGAGTGAAAATCGACTTACAAATGATTTAGAATGAAACTTGTTCTTGAAAAATCGCCTAAGGAGTTTGGGTTTTGAGAGAATGGTGAAAAATGGTGAAAATTTGACTAAGTATAAAATTTGCTGGGCCTCAGATATGGGAATTGCGAACTGGGGTTCGCAATTGTGAACCCCGACCATTTGTGGGAATTGCGAAGCTGGGTTCGCATTTGCGAACCCTTCCCTTTTTCCCAGTTCTCGCATTTGCGATGAAAAATTGCGACCCCCTTGAGTTTTGCATTTGCGAACAACAAAATCGCATTTGCGATCAGTAGGCCAAAGTCCCAGGCTTCGCAATTGCGAACTTGCAATTGCGAGCTACACTTCGCAAATGCGAAGATCACAAAAGAAGCAAACCAGATTTTTATTAAGTTCAAAAATGCAATCCGTGGCCTATCCAAAACTCACCCGAGTCCTCGGGGCTCAAACCAAACATACAAACAACATAAAAATATCCTACGAAATTACCCGGGCGATCAAATCGCCAAAATAACATCATATACATTGAATTAAGCCTCAAAATTCATAATTTCTTCCAAATTTTCATAAAACATCAAATTTTCATTTTAAATACGAAGCACGTCAAACGACGTCCGGTTTCAACCAAACTTTACAGAAAGCGCTTAAACCATATATATGACTTTTACCGGGCACTGGAACCAATATACGGGCCCGATACCATAGTCTTTTAATCAAATTTCATTTCCAATTTCCTTAATTATTTCCAGAAAACAATTTCACATAAAAATTCATTTCTCGGGCTTGGGACCTCGGAATTCGATTCCGAGCGTACGCCCAAGTCCCATATTTTCCTACGGGCCCGTCAAATCACGGGTTCGGGCCCATTTACCCAAAATGTTGACCGAAGTCAAATATATTCAATTTAATATCAAAATTTAGAATTTTTCCCTCAGAATTCATATTTAACCTTTTCAGCTTCGCGCACAGAATGCGCAAGTAAATCGAGGCAACCCCAAATGAGGTTTTCAAGGCCTCGGAAGCACAGAATGAGTAAGGGGTCATCGCATTCTCCACCTCTAAAACAACCGTTCGTCCTCGAACGGACAAAAGAAAGAAGTACCTAAGTCGGGGAAAATATGAGGATAACGACTTCACATATCAGACTCGGACTCCCAGGTCGATGCCTCAGAAGGCTGACCTCTCTACTGAACACGCACAGAAGGAAAACTCTTGGATCTCATCTGACTAACCTGCCGGTCCAAAATAGATACTGGCTCTTCCTCGTAAGACGAATCCTTGTCCAACTGGACAGTGCTGAAGTCTAACACGTGGGCTGGATCGCCGTGATACCTCGAAAGCATCGATACATGAAAAATTGGATACGCGGCTGATAATCTAGGCGGCAATGCAAGTCTATAGGCCACCTCTCCCACTCGATCAAGAATCTCAAATAGGCCAATGAACCTGGGGCTAAGCTTGTCCTTCTTCCCAAATCTCATCACGCCCTTCATAGGCGACACTCGGAGCAATATCCGCTCACCAACCATAAATGCCACATCTCAAACCTTGCGGTCTGCATAACTCTTTTGCCTAGACTGAGCTCAATGAAGCCTATCCTGAATAATCTTTACCTTGACCAAGGCCTCCTGAACCAAATCTGTACCCAACAACCGAGCCTCTCCCGGCTCAAACCATCCAATCGGAGACCGACACCGCCTGCCATATAAAGACTCATAAGGAGCCATCTGGATGCTCGACTGGTAGCTGTTATTGTAGGCAAACTCCGCTAAAGGCAAGAACTGATCCCACGAACCTCCAAAGTCGATAACACAAGCTCTAAGCATATCCTCTAGAATCTAAATAGTCCACTCGTACTGACCGTCCATCTGGGGATGAAATGCTATGCTCAAATCTACCCGTGTGCCCAACTCTCGCTGCACCGCTCTCCAGAAGCGTGAGGTAAACTGCATACCCCGATCCGAAATGATAGACACGGGCACACCATGAAGGAGAAACAATCTCCCGAATATAGATCCCAGCGAACCTCTCAGAAGAATAGGAAACTGCCATAGGAATGAAATGTGCTGACTTGGTCAGCCTATCAACAATAACCCATATCGCATCGAACTTCTTCCGAGTCAACGAAAGCCCAGTAACAAAATCCATAGTAATCCGCTCCCACTTGCACTCGGGAAGCTCAATCATCTGAAATAAACCACCAGGCCTCTGATGCTCGTACTTAACCTGCTGACAATTCAAACAACGAGCCACATATGCTACGATGTCCTTCTTCAATCTACGCCACCAATAACGCTGCCGCAAATCCTGATACATATTCGCGACGCCCGGATAAATAGAGTACCTCAAACTATGGGCCTCCTCTAAAATCAACTCTCGAAGCCCATCCACATCGGGCACACAAACTCACCTCTGCAATCTCAAAACTCCATCCTCATCTAAGGTAACCTGCTTGGCACCTCCTCGCTACACCGTGTCTCTAAGGACACACAAATGGGGATCATCAAACTGCTGGTCACAGATACGCTCCAATAACGAAGAGCGAGAGGTCGTGCAAGCTAACACATGACTGGGATTAGAAACATCCAGTCTCATGAACTGATTGGCTAATGCCCGAACATCCAAAGCAAGCGGCCTCTGACTGACCGGAATATAAGCAAGACTAACCATACTGGCTGACTTCCTACTCAAAGCATCGGCCACTACATTGGCCTTCTCCGGATGATAAAGGATGGTGACATCATAATCCTTCAACAACTCCAACCACCTCCTCTGCCTCCAATTCAACTCCTTTTGCTTGAACAAGTACTGAAGACTCTTGTGATCGGTGAACACCTCACACGCCACGCCATACAAATAGTGCCTCCAAATCTTCAATGTGTGAACAATGGCTGCCAACTCTAAATCATGTACTAGATAGTTCTTCTCATGAATCTTCAACTATCTCGAAGCATAGGCAATGACCTTGCCATCCTGCATCAACACTGCTACAAGCCCAATACGAGAAACATCACAATAAACTGTATAGGGCCCTGAACCTGTGGGCAAAACCAACATCGGTGTCGCAGTCAGAGCTGTCTTGAGCTTCTGAAAGCTCTCCTCACACGCATCCGACCATCTGAACTGGGCACCCTTTTGGGTCTATCTGGTCATCGGGGCTGCAATAGATGAAAATCCCTCCATAAACCGTCGATAGTATCCTGCCAACCCCAAGAAACTCCGAATCTCTATAGCTGATACTGGTCTAGGCCAGTTCTTGACTGCCTCAATCTTCTTCGGGTCCACCTAAATACCCTCTGCTGATACATCATGACCGAGAAATGCAACTGATCCCAACCAGAATTCATACTTCCAGAACTTAGCATATAGCTGACTATCCCTCAAAGTCTGAAGAACCACTCTAAGGTGTTGCTCGTGCTCCTCCTGGCTGCGGGAGTATATCAATATATCATCAATGAACACTATCACCAATGAATCCAAATAAGGCCTGAACACTCGGTTCATCAAGTCCATAAAGGTTGCTGGGACATTTGTCAACCCGAATGACATAACCAAGAACTTATAATGCCCATACCGAGTGCGGAAAGCTGTCTTAGGAACATCGGATGCCCTAATCCTCAACTGATGGTAACTAAATCACAAGTCAATTTTGGAAAATACCCTAGCATCCTGAAGTTGGTTGAACAAATCATCAATCCTCAGCAGTGGATACTTATTCTTGACTGTTGCCTTGTTCAATTGCCGGTAATCAATACACATCCTCATTGACCCATCCTTCTTGTTGACAAATAACATCGGGGCACCCCAAGGTGAGACATTGGGTCTAATGTAAACCTTCTCAAGCAAATCCTGCAACTGTTCTTTTAAATCCTTCAACTCCGGCGGGGCCATACGATATAGCGAAACGGAAATGGGCTGAGTTCCTGGAACCAGATCAATGCAGAAATCAATATCCCTGTTGGGTCGCATACCTGGCAGGTCTGAAGGAAAAATATCAGGGAACTCACAAACAATGGGCACAGAATCGATAGAGGAAACCTCAGCAGTGGAATCCCGAACATAAGCTAGATAAGCCAAACACCCCTTCTCGATCATACACCGAGCCTTCACATACGATATAACACTGCGGGTGGAAAGACCTGGAGTCCCTCTCCACTCTAAACGAGGCATACCCAGTAAAGCTTAGGTCACACTATTGGAATGACAGTCTAAGATAGCGTGATAGGGTGATAACCAGTCCATCCCAATATAATATCAAAGTCGACTATGTCTAAAAGCAATAAGTCTACATGAGTCTCTAGACCCCCAATCACCACAGCACAAGAGCGATAGACTCGATCGACCACGATGGAATCACCCACCAGCATAGACACATAAACAGGAATACCCAATGCATAATTAGGCATGACCAAATATAGGGCAAAATAGAATGACACATACGAATACGTAGACCCCGAATCAAACAACACTGAAGCATCTCTATCACAAACCAGAACAGTACCTGTAATAACCGTATCTGAAGCCTCTGCCTCGGGCCTAGCTTGAAGAGCATAACATCGGGGCTGGGCCCCACCACTCTGATCTACCTCTCTCGGATGGCCTGCTGCTGGCTGGCCTCCACCTCTGGCGATTTGAGCTCCACCTCTATGACCTCTACCTCCACCTCTAGCACCTCTACCCCACCTCTAGCTGGCTGGACGGGCTGTGGAGCACCTGGTGCCAGAACCATGGCACGAGAACCCTAGTGCTGAGAACTGCTCGATGCTTGAGGGAAAAATCTAGCAATATGACTCGTGTCACCAAAAGTGTAACAAGCCCTCGGCTGCTGAGTGTGCTGGCCCTGCCGACCTGAATGACCACCACGGAAACTCCGAAGCGGCGGTGCATTGAATGGTTGCTGATCAGAATAATATGCGTGAGAACCACGGCCACCTGGGGCACTCTGAGAAACCTGGAGGGCTGATTGGAAAGGGCTAGAAGGCTGACCCCTATCATATGAATCTCTGCGTCCAAATGAGGCACTACTGAATCGACCTGACTGACGGGGTCTCTTATTTGCTCTATGACCACCCCCCTGTGGTAATACCATCTCGATCCTTCGGGCCACATTGGCCGCCTCCTAAAAAGTGATGTCACTCCCTGCCTCTCTAGCCATTTGGAGACGAATAGGCTGAATGAGTCCATCAATAAACCGTCTCACTCTCTCCCTCTCAGTGGGGAGTATGCCAATAGCATGGCGAGCCAACTCAATAAACCTGGTCTTGTACTGGGTGACTGACATGGATCCCTGATGGAGACGCTCGAACTGCCTTCGATAGGCCTCACACTGTGTGATAGGGAGCAACTTCTCTAGAAACAACATTGAAACTGATCCCACGTCAAGGCTGGAGACCCTGCTGGTAGCTAAATATAAATTCCTCCACCAAGTCTTGGCGGATCTAGATAGGCGAAATGCAGCAAAATCAACTCCATTAGACTCAACAATACCCATGTTCCGAAGAACCTCGTGGCAGCTGTCCAAATAATCCTGAGGATCCTCGGTGGGTGCATTGCTGAAAGTGGTAGTGAAGAACTTCGTGAACCTATCCAACCCCCACAAAGCATCGGCAGACATAGCTGCCCATCACCTGCCTGGGCTACCACACCCGGCTGAGCTGCTCCAACTGGCTAAATTGCTGGAGCCGGAACCTGGGGAGCTACCTGCTCCGGAGTACGAGTAGCAGGAGTCTGGGCCCCTCTTCCAGCCTGAGAGATAGCTAGTGCTACAGGATGCAAACCCGCTCGGGTAACACTCTCCATGAGGCCCACCAATCGAACCAAAGTGTCCTGAAGAACTAGGTAGCACTAAACCCCTCTAGGACCTGAGCTGGGCCCACCGGAACTGCTGGGGCTGGAGCCGGAACCTCCTCATCAAAGTCGACATGAGGCTCCGCCACTGGTGCTGCTGCTCGAGACTGAGCTCTGCCCCTACCTCGGCCTCTAGCACAGCCTCGTCCTCTGCCCCTAGCAGGAGCTGCCTAGGGCTCGGACTGCTGGTCGGAAGATGAAGAAGCACGTATTCTCGCTATATGTGAAAGAACATAGTACAAATTCAATTAGCATTGAGAAACCAAACCGCACGACAAGGAAGAACAAATGTGAAACTTTTCCTAACTTAGTAGCCTCCGAGGGATAAATACAGACGTCTCCGTACCGATCCCTCAGACTCTACTGAGCTTGTCCGTGAGTTATTAGACCTATGTAACCTAGAGATTTGATACCAACTTGTCACGACCCGAATTTCCCACCCTCGGGAGTCATGATGGCACCTACTAATGAGAGCTTGGCAAGCCAGTCTTATTTACATTTTTTTATTGATAACCTAATACCTTTTAACAATTATCAGCAATAATACAATAGCAATGAAAATTAAATAATAAGCGAAAGTCTTAATATTATAGAAACCGAATAGAAATGCGAAAAATTCAACAAAAGCCTCTACCCAAGACTGGTGCCACAATACTCACGAACTACTAAGAATACTAAATACAAACGTCTGAAAGAGAATATAAACTATTTATCCCGAATGCAATGAGATAACAGACAAAATAAAGGATAGAGGAGACGTCGGAGGCCTGCTCCCACACTATTGCTGCTGCTGTCCGAAACCTGGATCTGTGCAAAAATAGCACAGAGTGTAGTATCAGCACAAACGACCCCATGTGCTGGTAAGTGTCTAGTCTAATCCCGGCGAAGTAGTGACGAGGCTAGACCGGACTATCACATAAACCTGGGCAATTTCATATATATACAGTGGAATCGAAATACAAAATAGATAAACAATATGGGAGGGGGAGCATGCTATGGGGAAACAACAATTTACAAATAAGAGTCGTCCAGTAACGAAGGAAAACAACACAACTCAATCATAAGTAATGAAACATAAATCAATAAGTGCACGGCATCACCCTTCATGCTTTTGCTCTCATACTCACCAAGCAATAACATGTGCATGGCATCACCCCTTCGTGCTTTTACTCTCATTCCTCACATGTATCAATTGAATCGGTACGGAATGGTACATCGTGTGGCATGGCATCAACCTTCGTGCTTTAACACTCTTTTCTCATAACAAGCGAATAATGCACGACATCACCCTTCGTGCTTTACACTCTTTCCTTACCATAAACAAACAATGCATCACCCTTCGTGCTTTTACTCTCTTCCTCACCCAAACAACAATCACAAATAAGGGGCAAGATAAATAACATTTTATTGTAGAAATCCCGGCAAGGGAACACAACTAGAGAATTAGTCCCGGCAAAGGCATAATATCAATAATCTCAACATCCCAGCAAGGGAGCAATTTAATAACTCATTCTCTTCTTTCACTTTCATCTTATAATTCACATTATCACTTGAGCCAATGCTCCAAAGATTTACTTTTCTCATATACTTTCACAAATTTGTATTTCAACTCAAGCCAATGCTCCACGAAGTTTAAGATCATAGTTTCTTGCACATACTCTTTACAACATATAGAACCCATCAATTAAGCATAGAAGTTATAACATGAACCAAAATATTCGCAACATAAGGACTCACGATCATGCTAGACAACAATGTATAGATAGACGTCACCATGCCTATACATCGTACTTGAAAAATTACAACATAGCAAATAAGACTCAACTCATATTACCTCAAGCTAGGGTTAAATCAAACACTTACCTCGTTGCTTTGAACTCAACTCAAGCCTCAACTATAGCTTTACCCCGTGATTCCACCTCCAATCCGCTCTAATCTAGCCACAAATTACTTAATTACTTTTATAAACACTAAATGAATTAGTTCGAATGCATAAAAATGAATTTCCCAAAGTTTTTCCAAAAAATTCCAAAATCGCCCCCGGGCCCACGTAGTCAAAACCTGAGTTCGAACCAAAACCCGATTACCCATTCCTCCACGAACCCACAATTTTAGAAAAACCTAGGTTCTACCAAAAAGCCCCAATTTCATTCATGAAAATCCTTGATTTTAAGTGGAAAACATTTTAAATGATATTAATGATTGAAAGAATTGAGTAAAAATCGACTTACAAATGATTTGGAATGAAACTTGTTCTTGAAAAATCGCCTAAGGAGTTTGGGTTTTGAAAGAATGGTGAAAAATGGTGAAGATTCGACTAAGTATAAAATTTGCTGGGCCTCAGATATGGGAATTGCAAACGTTGCGAACCCCGACCATTTGTGGGAATTGCGAAGCTGGGTTCGCATTTGCGAACCCTTCCCTTTTTCCCAGTTCTCGCATTTGCGATAAAAATGTTGCATTTGCGTCCCCCCTGAGTTTCGCATTTGCGAACAACAAGATCGCATTTGCGATCAGTAGGCCAAAGTCCCAGGCTTCACAATTGCGATGCAAAGCTCGCATTAGCGAGATACACTTCGCAAATGCAAAGATCACAGAAGAAGCATACCAGATTTTTATTAAGTTTAAAAATGCAATCCGTGGCCTATCCAAAACTCACTCGAGCCCTCGGGGCTCCAAACCAAACATACACACAACCTCAAAAACATCCTACGGACTTACCCACGCGATCAAATCGGCAAAATAACATCATATACATTGAATTAAGCCTTAAAATTCATAATTTCTCCCAAATTTTCATAAAACATCAATTTCTATTTTAAATCCGAAACATGTCAAACAACGTCCGGTTTCAACCAAACTCTATAGAAAGCGCTTAAACCATATATAAGACTTGTACCGGGCATCGGAACCAAAATACGGGGCCGGATATCATAGTCTTTTAATCAAATTTTATTTTCAATTTCCTTAATTATTTCCAGAAAATAATTTCACACAAAAATTTATTTCTCGGGGTTGGGACCTCGAAATTCGATTCCAAGCATACGCCCAAGTCTCATATTTTCCTATGGACCCTCCGGGACCGTCAAATCACGGGCCCGGGTCTGTTTACCCAAAATGTTGACCGAAGTCAAATATATTCAATTTAATATCAAAATTTAGTATTTTTCTCACAGAATTCATATTTAAGCTTTTCGGCTTCACGCCTGGACTGCACACACAAATCGAGGCAACCCCAAATGAGGTTTTCAAGGCCTCGGAAGCACAGAATGAGTAAGGAAACAAGTGATGACCCCTTTGGGTCGTCACAATAAGGGAATATAATTCATGTTCAGCAGTCAGGAGCCCGCTTGGAGAGCAAGGGAATACGATTCAAATTCAGCAGTCAGGTGCCCACCTGGAGAAAAGGGCAACATCTCAAACACAGTTCAAGTTCAGCGGTCAGGTATCCACCTCGAGAGAAGGAAAACATCTCAAAATGTGGTTCAAGTTCTGCAATCAGGCGTCCACCTGGAGAAAAGGGCAACATCTCAAAATACAGTTCGGCAGTCAGGCATCCATCTGAAGAAAAGAAAATATCTTAGATTATAATTCAAGTCGACAACAGAGGAATTTCACCAGAAGAATACAAGTCAGCATGGCAACAAAAGCTGCAAGATCAAGTTTGAAAAGATAGATAGGTTTTGTAATTCATAGACCATAGTTTAGTCTAGCTTTTTTATTTTATTTTTGACATGGTATAATAAGGGGTTCAGTAAGCAGTAGCAGCAGCAGCAACAGTGAAATCACAGCTCCATGGTAGTCCCAGCTACCAAACATTCCTAAACTACACTGACCTGATTCTTTTTTAGCCAAGGATATGAAGACAACCTCGGAAGCAGGGTGCGGTCAAATCTTTCACAAATGCTTCCCACGGAGTATTCAAACGGGCAAAAATCGCTGGTATTTGCTCACTTTATCTTTGCCCGAAAACTCTTCGTGTTTCCGAGCAAAGAGGGGGCAGCTGTGAACATGTGATTTTTGACTTATATGAATTACTCCCATAATTTCAAAACAAAATAATTTCTTTCAGTGTTTGCAATTGTGTGGATTCTTGTGGCATTTTCTGTTAATTGTTTGCATTTTTGTCTGTGCCTTTTAATTAATAAAAAATATAAAAATATATGTTGTATTTGCATTTAGGGTTTGACTTTGTATTTTTAAAAATTAATTAGTAAGTATTTATTTTACAAAAAGGAAAAATCACACAAAAAATAGTTTATTCTCACACTTAAGTTTTAGTTTGGAATTTTGGTATTCATTTTAATTTGGTTTTAATTAGGTGTAATAAGTGTTAGATGTAGTAATTAATTTAACTTGATAGGATAATTTGATTAGGGTAATTTATTTTATTTCAATTTAAAAAGAATTTAAAAGAAATTAGAAAAATGAAAAAAAAATGAAAGAAAAAGACAAAGAAAAAAAAATCTCAGTTTTTGGGTCAATTCACCCGGGCCCAATGTTCTTTTCCCCAAGAGCTGGCCAAACCCGCCCCAAATGGCCCAGAACTTGGTCTCGCCCCATTCTTAGCCGAACGACCCCGTTTGATTAGGATTTAATCTCAATCGTCGATGTTGTTTGATCAGACGGATGAGAACTAGGGGTCACTTATTATTTAGATGTCTGAAGGGCTCCCCCCTCCCTCTCGGCTCTCTCATACCCACCCCTCCTCCTTAGAGACGGAACCCTAATGACTGCTGCCCAAATCCTCCACCCTAAACCATTGCGGCGCCACCCCCTTTCCCAACCAAAATAGCACCCCTTAACCTCCTTTTCCCCCTCATTCCAAAATCCTAACTCACTTCCTTCGAAACCCAACAGAACTTCTCAAATTTCAAATCAGAGAACTCAGCCTTAATTCCAAATTCAATTTCAATGGGCTTTGTGAAGATTCTAGGTTGTAATGGACCTTACTCGGGTGTTTTCACATGAAAACATGTGATTAAGGGCTGTTCCTGCCAAGCGTCGAAGGAGTTTTCAAGGTTTTGTCAAGTCGGCATTCGGACTATTTTTTAGGTATTTTTGTATGTGTTTTGTTTATACATTTATCTTTTCTTTAGTTTTCTGTGTTTTGTTTTTAGTTCCTGTTCCTTTTCCTCTTCGTATTATATTTTACATGTTCTGTTTTCATGCATGACTAATGTGGAGCAGTTTGCTCAATTAATTAGTTTGTTTAAATAGCCTATTAACTCCTTATGTTTTAATCTGTATCCTAGGAAAATTACTTCAATGTTGGATCAGTTTTTCAAAATCGAATTTTTGTTTGATGTCATTTGGACCCTCAAAAGAATCAGGAAGCCTAATTGAACATTGGACTCAGCCTGTTTGTCATGACCCATTTTTCATAATAGGTCATGATGGCGCCCGACACCATTGTCAGGCCAGCCAACGCGGAAGTATAATTAAGTTCTCATTTTACTTTTATCAAAAACTAGGTATAACAGATTTTCAAAGTTAAAGTTAAGGCCAAGAGTGGTAAATAAAGTATCAAAATAGTTATACAACCCAAAAATAAATGTCTACTAACGTGTGTGCCAGAACCTGGTGTCACAAGCTAAGGGCGACTAATAGAATATACACAAAAGAATAATATACTATCCTACTGTCTGAATCATGATATATAGAAACAAAAGTACAAGGAAAAACTTCTTCGGCTGCGGATCGACATAAAAGAGAAACGGCTCACAGTAGAAGTCCCAAGCGTGCTCACTGATGCGCACCAGAACGATGTCCAGATCCACTTGCCTCAAATCATGTACATTTAAGTACAGAAGCGTAGCATGAGTACATAAACAACATGTACCTAGTAAGTATCCCGTCTAATCTCGAAGAAATAGAGACGAGAAGTCGACTCGATACTTACTAAGGTCAAATAATATATATAAGTATAATGTGTTCAAATCATGGAAGTGGCAAGTATCAACAGTTTATGGCAAGTGGCATAAGTCATGTACTTCACTGCATAAAGTTTACAATTTATCATTTTTGGGACAATATCAAAACAAAGCAAGAGTAAGTTTCCACACAATTAAACATGCGCACATAGTGCCGATGCGACGGCCCAAACCAACAGAAAGAAACTGTGCACTTGCCGAGGGTCGACGGCGCGCCTATAGATGCATCTATTCATACCGAGGCGATCGGCCCGATCCACAAATATCAAGCAATGTCAAGAATACGCACAAAGGCACATTTAGAGTCAATTATACCATACAATGTTCATCAAGTGTGCAAGTTGCTTTTATTATCTTTCAAGTCTCTAACACCTCCTAAGTGATCTCATTAGACAAACAATATGGAGATTATCATAAATAAAGAATGATGTGGGCCCTAAACTACCCGGACAATCAACATAGTAGTAGCTACGCACGGACTCTCGTCATTTGGTACGTACGTAGCCCCCGCATTTAGCAATAATTATTCATTCATTAATCCTATGGGGACAATTCCCTATTATAAGGTTAGAAAGGAGACTCACCTCGCTCCGAAGCGCACTTTCAATGCCAAGAACAAGCCCAAACCCTCAAGTCGGAGCCAATCAATCACAAACTAGTTAAACGAAGTAAGAGATAGTCAATATAGACTCACAAGATTGAATTCTAGCTATTTAAGTAATTTCCCGACCCTTAACACAAGTTTCCTAAATTCTGACCCCGGGCCCACGTGCCCGGATTCCGAGATTTCTCAAAGGAAGTTGTCCTCCATAACCTAAGGATCACTAATATATGATTTCTAGTTCATTACATACCAAATTACATGATTAAATCTTAGTTTTATCAAAACCCTAGGTCTAGCTCTAACACTTGATTTTTACTTAGTTTTTAGTGTTAAATCTACCTAATGTTGATTTATTTGAACTAAAGATGAGTGGAGATTACTTACCTTGCAATGTTATGTAGAAACCCCCTCTTTGGAAGCACCAAAATCGCCTAAGTGTGGAGTGAAAAATGATAAAAATGACTTTGGGTTCGAATTAAATGAACCCCTCTGCCCCAGCTATTTCCGCTTCTGCGGTGGGCTTTCCGCTTCTGCGGAGTCCGCTTCTACGGTCTTAAATCGCTTCTACGGTTTTGGACCAACTGGGTTGGATCGCTTCTGCGGTCAAATGGCTGCTTGGGCAGGACCGCTTCTGCGGTCTCAAGATTGCACCTGCGATTTTGCCTAGGCTGCCTGATCGCGGCGGACCCAACCTTAGGAAGAGTGGGTGCTAAGACTTTTACCCAATAGTGGTATCAGGGTCAATTTCCACAGGGAGCTTGGAATGGAGTCGAGTATTTGATTTGTCTAGAAATGTGTTTTAGCTCCTAATTGTACTTCTAACATTTTTGGGGTTTTTGTGATTATCAACTACAATTAAACACCTACTAATTAAAACTAAGTTATGCTAAGATATTAATTCTAGGTTGTATGCAAGATAGAGAAAGGCACTAGGGTCGTGGCATTTACCTAGGTGGTCAACTAACGGGTAGAGACTCCTAATACAATAATGATGGTTATGGGGTTACGCTATAACCGTTGCACGATTGCACTCACTCTCACACCTCTCGGTAGAGAGAGTGATTTTGCCCAATTGACTCTCTCGAGACCAATTGGGTAGGCCAATATGCCCAAGCAACTTAGGGTTCAAGTTGGGTAATTACTCTTTCGAGGTTTAACCCGTTAATTGGGACTATGATTCTCATGGGTCCATCCCAATTCCTTGTTTGGTCAATTTTGGGGTCATAGACACTCTTTCTCAAGAACAGTCAAGACCCACTAAGCTAGACTTAGTGTTTGCAACCACCAAATCCTAATTAAATCATAAAATTAACCCAAATAGCAAACACCCAATATCATTCAAGCATTAAACAATCGCACCCATTCATTACCCACACTAGGGTTGAGCCACAACCCTAGCTAATGGGTTTAGCTAGACATAATAGAAACAGAAATTGAAGAAATAGTAGATAAAATCGACATATTAATTAACTACAATGTTAATCTACAAGAATCCACGATAAAGCAAGATAAAATTGCCCAAAATAGGCTAAAACTTGAGTCTCACGAGTGCATCAGCTATCTGATATCTAATACCTAACCTAAAAAAGTGTAATATTCTATTTATAGTACACAGGAAAAACTGGATAAAAATACCCCTGCGGGGCTGGCACGGACCGCGCAGAAATGTAGCGCGGCCGCGTAGGGGTCTTGGTCTTCAATTCTCTCTTCTGAAGCTGGGGGCGCGGACCGGGCAAAAAGGTAGCGCGGCCGCACCACCTGAAGAGCGCGGACAACGCATAAATGAGGCGCGGCCGCATGGAGAACTTGGCAAAATGACCACTCTCTGAACAACCATCCACGCGGACCGCACTGTTTTGGTGCGCGGTCGCGTGGGTTTGCCTTTGCATTCTCTGGTCTCTGAACCTCCTCGGGCACGGACTGCGTCAGGATGAGCGTGTACCGCGCATGTCACAACTGAAATGCCCAATCTCTGAACTTCCAGTGCGGCCGCGTGGCAAAACAGTGCGGTCCGCGATGGGTCTCTTTTGTTCCCCACTTCACTTGACTTTCACACTTGGCAGATTTCACTCTGTTTCGAGCTGATCTTTGACATTTGTCATCTTGTCGCTGAAACCTGCAATCAAGCGCAACTTGTAAGCATTTTGGGACTACTTTATGGCAATTCACGCACAAAGCTTAGGCAAGAATGGGTATAAAATGTGTTAAAATCATTGTTATCAACTCCCCCAAACTTAAACCTTTGCTTGTCCTCAAGCAAATAAATTAAGACCTACCCCTCATAGGAAAACAACCAAGTAATTCCTGCCTATCCTAAAGTAAACAAGCATCAATTGGGACTAACAATTGCCCTCAATGCGAATGCATCGTTAACACATTTAAGCTTTGAAAACTTGTGGATCAAGTGTGACACAAGAGCATCAAGAGTTGACACATATTCATCAAAGAACTTTTCTCAATTACTTTGGTCATTGTGGAACCCAAACTCACACATCCTCAACTTTCCACAAGTGAACCTCACCTTTTAGAGTATTGACACACAAACCGAGGTGGATGGATTTTCACTCGTCTCTCTCAAAGAAAAGGCCATAAGTCCGGCTCTAAGTACTATATGCTTGCCCCTTATGTAAGTATCCACTAATGTAGTCTTCCCTCAACTCAAGATCATATAGGGCTTTTGAGGAGTCATTGTGAAGGCTTTTGGGTAAAGGTAGGACATGTTTTTGTTCAATTAGGTTCAATCTTCCCTTAAGCACTTCTTTTGATTCATTTTGGCATACTTTCTTGACTCATTTGAGTATTTCACTTCTTTCAAGGGGTTAGAGAGACACATTGTCACTCTTTCTTTAGCAATTCAAACCTTCCTCCATTTTGTCTACCTTTTTCACATCTTTTTCACTTTTTTGTTGTCCTTGAATTCCCTTTTTGGTTCTTATTCACTTTTGTCTTTCTTTTTGTCTTTTTCTCTTTTTCATTGCCTTCCTTTTCTTTTGCTTTTGTGCCTTTTTACCACATTGATGCCTTTCTTGTCTCTCCCCCCCAAACTTAGACATTTGCCATTACTCAAGGGAAGATTTGGGTGCCAAGAGAGGGTCTCATTGAGAACGGGTATAGGCTTGTAGCTTTGGTTCATGAAAGAAGAAGGTTTAAGGCTCAAAAGGGGTGAACTAGGGATCATTTCATTGGTAGGTCATGGAAATTGTTCAAATTTGGCAGTTTGGATCAAGGAGGGCCTATAATCACTTCTCAAGTCAAGTTTCACCTATGATTTCGCCTCAACAAACATTCAGGGCAAGTTCTAGACCATCGGCTCGGTACTTAGGCTCACAATTCAAATTCTCACCACACACACTCAAGGATTGCTAAAGACAGAGTCGAGGGCCCACAACGACCTTAGTTACGATTCAAGCGCACAATGGCCCAAAATGACCACATGATGATTGTTTGGTCAACACAAGAGTCTCAAGGCCACGACTTTCACCATCCTAAACACAACATCATGTCTTTGACCATGGGATCAAAGGCAAATGTGTTAGGCCCAAGTGAAGCTTTGCCTGAGGTACCCTTAACTACAAAACTTGAAAATCAAAAAAGAAAAATAAAAAACGGACTCAAACCCTTAAGAAGGTTGTCACACCATCTATCATTGGGAAGAGCCACCCGGTTCGCACAACATTCTACCCATGGAAAGAACCGTGGCATTAAGAAAATCAAGAGCTTATTGCAAATGCCAAAACAAAACACAAAGGCTGTGAGCCTAACTTTGCAACTAAAACAAAAATTTTTAACGAAAATAGAAAACCAAGAAAATCAAAATGAAAAACCGAATGAATATGTACAAAAGGGAAGTAGAATATACAACTGGGGGTAATGAATATATACATAAAGTTGAAAAGCATCTAAAATGAAAAGTTATATACAAACCATCTATCAACTACAAATGTGCTAAAAGTAAAGAGAATATATACAGTCATCCCAAATGTCAATCAAAATAGTAGGGCGCACCCCCACGAATAAAATCTGGCATTGTCCCCAATGCCAACTACCAAAATAAGCATAAATGACAAGAAAGGATATAGAGTGGCCCCTCAAGCCTAATCTGTCGCCATGTGCTGATCAGTGGGCCCCTGGTCCTCTGTACTGGCGGGAACCTCAGACTGGTCCCTGGCTTACTGCTGCTCTGCTACTGGGACATGGGCCGGATCAAGGACTAGCTGAATCACTGGTGGAGCACTGGAGGTACCCTCCTGAACCTGTGCCACCTCTATCACAACTCCCTCAGTGCTAGGGAGTTTCCTCTTCTTCCTCGACTGCCTGGGAGCCTCCTCCTACTGTGGCTGAACTGCTGCTAGATCTACAGCTGGGTCCCCAAATAGTAAGTCAAGTGGCATCTGATCCTCCAAGAGCTTATCGTCACTAACTCCTTTGAAGCCTTTTGCTTCCTCAACTTCTTGTGCTCCCGAGCCAGTTTATCCAATGCTTTGCTGTGTGCCCAACTGCCTTAGTCAAGGCATCTTGCATCGCCATCATATTTTCCTGGTTGGCGAGGATCTTCTTCAGTGTTTCCTCAATGGAAGGAGGAATCTCAACCGTGGCAGGAGCTGATTGTGCCTGAACGATAATGACCAAATTGGACAACTTGGATGTCGCAGCTGACATCCAATTGTTCAAAGTGGCTAAAGACTGAGTGAACTGGTGGGCAGTGAACTGGTGAGTCTTCGATGAAGGGATAGCCGGGTCCACTGAAGTAGATGTACCAGCAACAGAATAAGGACCCGGGGGTAATGTCTCACCGGTAGAAGGGATGGTGGAAGGCTCAGTGCAATGCTCAAGAACCGCTGGCTCCTCAGACTGGCCAGGTGCGATGGAAGTGGATGCCTGATTCTTTTTGGACCTCTTTGGGTTGTCGGGACCCAACTGACTATACCATGAGTAGGGGGCTACTGGATCTACCTTGAAATCAAACCGCTTTTTCTTCACTTCCAATTCTCTAAAGTACAGGGAAAGAGTGTTCAGGAAGGGATAGTTTGTGCTGGTCTCCTGTCCGACCATAGAAATCACCCTCGAAATAATGTTGCCCACATTGAGAGGAAACCCGGCCATAATAGATGCCACTAGAACAGCACGAGCAATAGGAACTGTGTGATCATGGGGGGAGGGATCAAGCCTACTACACACGAAAGTCAACCAACCCTTGGCTTCAAAACTGAACGCGTTTCTCAAAATCTTCTCCCCTGCTTTCAACTAGACTGGGGTAGTGCCCGGGGCTGCCAAGTGCTGGGCCAACCAAGGACGAACCTCTTCTTTCATTTCCAGCTTTTCTAAGTATTGGGTTTCGTCCTCTTCGTTGAACCCCAAAAATTCATTCAGTGACTTCCAATCAAACATCACCAATTTGTCCCGCACTTTTGTCGCCTTTGAGTCCTTCACCACATGATGAACATTACAGTAAAACTCTTTCACCATATGTTCATTAGCGACTATACAACTTTCCTTGAAGAAACCCCAACCCTCTCTAGTACGGAATTGTGCTTGCACATGTGGGTTGAGAGGAACAAGATCAGAGTCAATAAATTGCCTCTCCGGAATCAATTTTATTTTGGGCCACCACTCTCTTAATCCGTGGAAGGATATTTCACTTACGAATCTGTCAGCCCAGGCTTCCGGTTTTCTGGTCCGCTGCACTCCCCTGACTTGTGGTTCACCCCCCTCACCATATCCTCCACTCTCCCCCGATAATGAAGCCGTAGGGGAGGTAGAGTATTGTTCTTCATCTCTAGCTACGGACTCATCAGACGAGTCCGAAATAACATTGACTGGTTTCTTGGAGGTGGGTGCAGGGTCAGGTAAAGGAGTATCACGCAGCTGGAATGATATAGACATGTGAGTGGGGGCAGATTCTGAAGTGATGTCCCGGGATGGTGCATACTCACTCCCCGTAGAGTGTGAGGCCGCTCTATGAGCTTCCCGTATAAGCTTAAGGGTCGTTTTTATGCTCTCCCGAACCTGGGGAGTGAGTTTAACCACCTGCTTTCCTTTTCCCCCTCGGGAGGAACCACCTCTCCCGGGTTGTTTTTGTTCTTTTCCACCACGTTTGCCAACCATGATCTGCAAAGAATACAAGTCTAACATTGTTAGTTTAAGCATATGCAGTGAATTAGATGATACAGTTGAGTTAAAGTTGCAGACACAGTGAAGCAGAAAGAGATGCGCGGACCACACAAAAGAGTCACGCGGTCGCGCTGAGGTAGCGCGGACCGCGTGAACCTGGAGCGCTGACCGCGCTTGAGAGGTTCCAGTTACACCCCTCTCTGAACTTACCAACGCGGTCCGCACTGTTTTGGACCGCGGCCGCGTTGGTTCAGCGCGGACCGCGCAAAAAGGAACGCAGACCGCGCTTGTCAATGACTCCAAACACACACTCTCTGAACTTGATCAACGCGGTCCGCACTGATTTGGACCGCGGCCACGCTGGGCTAGCGCGTACCACACAAAAATGCTATGTGGACCGCGCAGATTAGACTTAGCACACAACAAAGAGACGGCGCGAACTGCGCAAAAAGGCTGCGCGGCCGTGCAGGGCTGATAATTAACTGAGTTGGGAATTTTCATTTAAGTCCAATTTTTGTTCAAATTATGGGTCCTAATTGTCCCTACTCACTTACTAATCATGAATTTATGCCCATTGTTTAACATAAACACACAAAATCTAACCTAACAGTTTAAACTAAGAAGAAATAAAAGAAAATAAGAAGTTATAATAATGGGAAGCAAATAAAATAATCAAAAATTAAACTATGAATGAGATTAGTGAGGAATGTTACCAGGGATTGTGAAAATTTAACTACTTGAAGCAATCTTGATGAATAGTGAAAATTTAGAGCTCAGGTAGAAAATTGTCGAAAAGGTTAAAATGAAGCTTAAGGTTCCTATTTATAGAAAACACCGTTGGACCCATCACCTACCTACCAGCGCGGTCGCGCAGAAATGGCCGCGGATCGCGCTGGATTTCCAGCCTTCTCAATTGAATGAATAGCCCACGCGGACCGCACTGTTTTGTCACGCGGCCGCGTGGGAAACTTCAGAGAGCATGTAACTTGGGCCTTTCCTGCGCGGACCGCACAAAAATGTCACGCGGACTGCGCAGATAACTTCAGAGACCCAGCTCCTCATTGCACCAGCCTACGCGAACCGCACTGTTTTGGTGCACGACCGCGTAGGCAAATTTCAGAGACCTAGGTGGTCATTTTTTTACTTTTGTCCTGCACTGGTTCAACATTATCCCTGCAACATCTCACAAACCATGAGTTTAAAAATCCAAATCTACAATAAAAAACAAAAAGAAAGAAAAAGACATGGGTTGCCTCCCAAGAAGCGCCTGATTTAACGCCGCGGCACAACGCATGTTACCATCAAAGTCACTTCAAATGAATGAGTGCCACCACGTGGCTGTCATCAAACTTTCCTAAGTAGTGCTTGACACGATTCCCATTGACCCGGAACACTTCACCATTCTTATTTTTGAGATCAATGGCACCAAATGGAGTTACACCAACTACTGCAAATGGACCGCTCCACTTAGATTTTAGCTTCCCCGGCAATAACCTTAACCGGGAATTGAAAAGAAGAACCATGTCGCCCACCTTGAATTCTTTACCCCGAGCATACTTATCGTGGAGGTACTTCATCTTGTCCTTATACAAGGACGAGCTGGAGTAAGCATGAAATCTAAACTCATCAAGTTCATTCAATTGTTCCACTCAGAGGTTGGCCGCAACATCCCATTCCAAGTTCAATTTTTTAATGCCCACATAGCCTTGTGTTCTAGTTCCATCGGGAGATGGAAATCCTTACCAAACACCAACCAATATGGAGACATACCAATCGGAGTCTTGTAAGCCGTCCGATAAGACCAAAGAGCATCATCCAACTTCTTTGACCAATCGGTCCTATTAGCATTCACTGTTTTGGACAAAATATTCTTAATTTCCCGATTTGAAACCTCCACTTGACCACTTGCTTGTGGATGATAGGGGGTAGTCACCTTGTGGTTAACTCCATATTTAGTAAGCAAAGAGTCAAAGGCCTTGTTGCAAAAATGGGACCCCCCATCACTAATGCTACCACAAGGGGTTCCAAACCTAGTGAGGATATTCCTTTTCAAAAATGCCACGACACTTCGGGCTTCATTGTTGGGAAGAGCCACGGCTTCAACGCACTTTGACACATAGTCCACCGCCATGAGAATATACATGTTCCCACAAGAGCTTACAAACGGGCCCATGAAATCAATTCCCCAAACATAAAAAATATCTACCTCGAGGATTGTATGGAGAGGCATCTCATCTCTTTTTGAAATCCCATCAGCTCTTTGGCATGCATCACATTTCTTTACCAAGTCGCTCGCATCTTGAAACAAAGTCGGCCAGTAGAAACTGCAACTTAAAACCTTTGACGCCGTCCTCACTCCCCCATGATGACCACCATAAGGAGAAGAGTGGAAAGCCTCCAATATGTTCATTTGCTCAGTTTCTGGCACACATCTTCGTATTACCCCGTCCGTACATATTTTAAACAAATACGGCTCATCCCAATAGAAATCTAAGCTATCCCGCTTGAGTTTCTTCCTTTGGTTGGAAGAGAGATCACACGGGACATTGCCGATCACTATGAAATTGGCGATGTCCGTAAAGCAAGGTATGTCACACATAGAAATTGAAAGAAGTTGCTCATCAGGTAAAGCATCATTTATGTCAACACCATTGCTCGGTCTCCCTTCTTCCTCTAGCTGGGACAAATGATCCGCGACTTGATTCTCAATTCCTTTTCTATCCACAATCTCTAGATCAAATTCCTGAAGGAGGAGTACCCATCTCATCAACCTTGCCTTCGAATCTTTCTTTGTCATCAAATACCTGACGGTTGCATGGTCCGTATGTATGATCACCTTCGCCCCCATAAGATAAGGGCAAAATTTGTCCATCGCGAACACAATAGCCAAGAGCTCATTTTCCGTCACCGTGTAGTTTCTTTGGGCCTCATTCATTGTCTTGCTCGCATAATACACGGGATGAAACATTTGATTGATTCTTTGGCCAAGCACCGCACCAACCGCTACATTACTCGCATCACACATAAGTTCAAAAGGCAATTCCCAATTGGGTGCGGTGATGATGGGAGTTGTGGTCAATTTGTGTTTCAACAACTCAAAGGACTCCATACACCTCTCATCAGAGACGAACTTCACATCCTTTTCTAACAATTTACAAAGCGGGTTCACAATTCTTGAAAAGTCTTTAATGAATCGCCGGTAGAAGCCGGCGTGACCCAAAAAACTCCTCACCCCTTTTACAGAAGTAGGGGGAGGAAGTCTTGAGATCACCTCAATTTTCGCCTTATCAACTTCAATTCCATGTTTTGAGATTTTGTGACCCAGCACAATACCCTCTTGCACCATGAAGTGACATTTTTCCCAGTTTAGTACAAGATTGGTTTCTTCACATCTTTTCAACACCTTGTCCAAGTTCACTAGGAATTCTTTAAATGAGTCCCCCACCACGCTAAAATCGTCCATGAAGACATCCAGAATATCCTCCACCATGTCGGTGACGATTGCCATCATACATCTTTGGAAGGTCGCCGGAGCATTACAAAGTCCAAATGGCATTCTTGAGAAAGCGAATGTGCCATACGGACATGTAAAGGTTGTCTTCTCCTGATCCTCCGAGGCAATGAGAATTTGATTGTACCCCGAGTAGCCATCAAGGAAACAATAATAAGCCCGGCCCGCTAAACGATCAAGCATTTGGTCCAAGAATGGCAAAGGGAAATGATCTTTTCTCGTGACCTTGTTGAGCTTTCTATAATCCATGCACACTCTCCAACCCGTGACCGTACGGGTAGGAATCAACTCATTGTTGGCATTAGTGACGACCGTCATACCACCCTTCTTTGGCACACATTGGACCGGAGAGGTCCATGACTATCAGAGATTGGGTAGACTACACCGGCGTCCAACCACTTGATGACCTCTTTCTTGACCACCTCTTGCATAGCTTCATTTAGTCTTCTTTGATGTTCAAGAGATGGCCTTGCATCTTCCTCCAAAATGATCTTGTGCATGCAAAAAGTAGGGCTTATACCCCGAATATCCGGCAATGTCCATCCAATCGCCCGCTTGCGCTTTTGTAGAACCGCCAAAGTGGCGTCAACCTGCATATTAGTCAAGCAAGATGAAAGAATAACATGCAAAGTGAAATTAGGACCCAAGTATTCATACATGAGGTGAGGAGGAAGTGGTTTCAACTCCAACACCGGCGACTCCTCAATAGATGGCTTTGTTGGGGGAGTTATACGATTCTCAAGGTCCAATGATAACTTCCTAGGCTCATAAGAGTACGAGCCCATACCATGCAAAGCATTTACACATTCAATTCTCCCGGCATCCTCATCACCCTCCATGTTTAAAAGCACCACTTCAAGTGGATCTTCAACATTGATCATTGCGCTTGGGTCATCCACTATCACCGCCTTGACAATGTCAACAAACGAGCACACCTCGGTGCTATTTGGTTGCCTCATAGACTTGCACACATGGAACACCACCTTTTCATCACCAACTCGGAAGTTCAACTCTCCCACCTCGACATCAACCAAAGCCTTTCCCGTTGCTAGGAAAGGTCTTCCAAGGATAATTGGGACTTCAAAGTCCACCTCACAATCTAGTATCACGAAGTCGGCCGACAAGATAAATTTATCAGCACGAACAAGGACATCATCAATTATACCCAAAGGCAGTTTCATTGACCTATCCGCCATTTGGAGCCTCATTGAAGCCGGGCGAGGTTTCTCGATTCCCAAAGTTTTGAAAACCGAATATGGCATTAAGTTGATACTTGCCCCTAAGTCACAAAGGGCTTTTGCAAAATCGGCGCTTCCAATAGTGCATGGGATAGTGAATGCACCGGGGTCCTCAAGTTTCGGATCCATGGAGTGTACAATTGTGCTCACTTGATGGGTCATCTTGATTGTCTCACACTCCATTGATCGCTTCTTTGTAACCAAATCCTTCATGAATTTTGCGTACCCCGACATTTGCTCGAGTGCCTCAACCAAAGGCACATTGATAGTCAAACTTTTCATGATCTTAATGAATTTCTTAAATTGGTTATCACCCTTTTGCTTGGCCAATCGTTGAGTGTAGGGCGGAGGTGGCCTAGGCAGGGGTGCCTTGTCTTTGGGCACCTCCGGCTCGGGCATATCAATCACATGTTCCCTAGACGGGTTCACGTTCTCTTGTGTCTCCTCCTCAACCTCATGAATGTCAATTCGCACATCATTTCTCGCACTTGGTTCCACTACATCACCAACCCCCGTAGGCATATCACCATCATGCAACTCATCTTCATCTACCATGACTTGATTCTCTCTTGAGGCATGCACATCACCGCCTCGTCCACTTCGCGTGGTCACCGCCATCACATGGTTGTTGTGCCCACCCTTAGGGTTTACTATCTTGTCACTTGGTAGAGCACCTTTTGGGTGAGTGTTTAAGGATTGTGAAATTTGACCAAGTTGCTCCTCCAAGTTACGGATGGAAGTGTTGTGTGAAGCCAATTGTGCATCGGAGTCTTGGTTCTTCTTCATCATTTGTTCAAACATAACCTCAATTCTCCCAAATTCATTGCCC
>MU769903.1:58793-79985 GCA_026770625.1 Nicotiana glauca
GACCATTGTTGTTGTTCCAATTGTTGTTGTTGTTTACGTTCCAATTGCCACCATTGTTACCTTGATTCCTCCAATTGTTGTTTTGGTTATTCCCATTCCAATTTCCACCACCTTGTTGATGATTATTGTTATTCCAATTTCCACCTCCTTGTTGATTGCCCCAATTCCCTTGGGATCGCCATTGTCGATTGCCTTAGTTTCCTCTATTTCCTTGGTAGTTGTTGACATATTGACAATCCTCACTTTGCTCATTATAACACTCGTTTGAATAACCATCACCATCATCATAGTTGTCACAATTTCCTTGAGGTTGTTGCCCTCTTTGCCTTCTTTTCAACATATTCACTCCTTCCATGGCATTGACTTGGCGCGGGTTTTGAACTTGTTGCGATTGCGCCTTCGCTAATTGGTTCATTGTTGTTGTAAGTTCGGCAATAGCTTGGCCGTGATCATGCAACTCCTTATGCAAACGTATGACATTAGGATCACCTTGAGGAACGTTTGCCCGGCTTTGCCACGCCGAAGAAGTATCGGCCATTTCATCTAACACATCACAGGCTTCATCGTACGGGAGCTTCATAAAATTTCCACTCGCCAATTGGTTCACAATACATTGGTTAGTTGTGTTGATGCCCCTATAGAACGTTTGTTGAATCATCACATCATTCATATCATTATTTGGACACTCGTTGACCATAATTCTAAATCTCTCCCATATTTCATGCAAAGGTTCCGTTGGCTCTTGTTTAAAAGCCAAAATCTCATCACGGAGCGCCGCCATGTGACTTGGAGAAGAGAACTTGGAAATGAACTTGTCCGCCAATTCATCCCACGTTGTGATGGAATGATTTGGAAGCCTTTCTAACCAATCCAATGCTTTACCCCGAAGAGAAAACGGGAAAAGCCTCAATCTCAAAGCATCCTCGAACACATTGGTTTGTTTGCTACCCAGCAAGTATGTACGAACCCCTTCAAGTGCTTGTATGCATTTTGGTCGGGAGCGCCCATAAAGTACCCTCTTTGCTCGAGAATTGTCAACATAAAATTGGTGATTTGAAAATTCCCCACCCGGATTCGGGGAGGAACTATGGCACTTGCATAACCCTGGTTCGAAAGGACACTTGGAGCTACTCTTAGTAGAGGCGGAGGAGGATCTGGGATTTGATCATTAGCATTGGCATTTCTACCTCTCCGTGGTACTTGAGGTACCGGAAGCTCATCTTGCTCAACATCTTCAACCTCCTCCGCGACCACGTTGTCAAGAGGGACATTTCCGTTTAGAGCCATGTGTACCTGATGGATCGACACAAATAACGTTAGTAAAAAGAAGGAAAGAGAAGCAAAACACAAAACTAGCTACGCAAATAGTCAACACCGTAAGCTCCCCGACAACGGCGCCAAAAAGTGATCGTGGCGGACTCAACCTGAGGAAGTGTGGGCGCTAAGTCTTTTACCCAATAGTGATATCGGGGTCAATTTCCACAGGGAGCTTGGAATGGAGTCGAGTATTTGTTTTGTCTAGAAATGTGTTTTAGCTCCTAATTGTACTTCTAACATTTTTGGGGTTTTTGTGATTATCAACTACAATTTAACAACTACTAATTAAAACTAAGTTATGCTAAGATATTAATTCTAGGTTGTATGCAAGATAGAGAAAGGCACTAGGGTCGTGGCATTTACCTAGGTGGTCAACTAACGGGTAGAGATTCCTAATACAAGAATGATGGTTATGGGGTTTATGCTATAACCGTTGCACGATTTCACTCGCTCTCACACCTCTCGGTAGAGAGAGTGATTTTGCACAATTGACTCTCTCGAGACCAATTAGGTAGGCCAATATGCTCAAGCAACTTAGGGTTCAAGTTGGGTAATTACTCTCTCGAAGTTTAACCCATTAATTGGGACTACCATTCTCATGGGTCCATCCCAATTCCTTGTTGGGTCAATTTTGGGATCATAGACACTCTTTCTCAAGAAGAGTCAAGACCCACTAAGCTAGACTTAAATCATAAAATTAACCCAAATAGCAAACACCCAACATCATTCAAGTATTAAACAATCACACCCATTAATTACCCATACTAGGGTTGAGCCACAACCCCAGCTAAATGGTTTAGCTAGACATAATAGAAACAGAAATTGAAGAAATAGTAGATAAAATCGATATATTAATTAACTACAATGTTAGTCTAGAAGAATCCACGATAAAGCAAGATGAAATTGCCCAAAATAGGCTAAAACTTGAGACTCACGAGTGCAACAGCTATCTGATATATAATAGCTAACCTAAAAAAGTGAAATGTTCTATTTATAGTACACAGGAAAAATTGGACAAAAATATCTCTGCGGGGCTGGCGCGGACCGCGCAGAAATGCAGCGCGGCCGCGTAGGGGTCTTGGTCTTCAATTGTCTCTTCTGAAGCTGGGGGCGTGGACCGCGCAAAAAGGTAGCGCGGCCGCACTGGCTGAAGAGCGCGGACCGCACATAAATGGGGCGCGGCCGCGTGGAGAACTTGGCAAAATGACCACTCTCTGAAGAACCATCCATGTAGACCGCACTGTTTTGGTGCGCGGCCGCGTGGGCAGACTTGGCAAAAATATCGAGTCTCTGAACTTCATCCACGTGGACCGCACTGTTTTGGTGCGCGGCCGTATGGGTTTGCCTTTGCATTGTGTGGTCTCTGAACCTCCTCGGGCGCGGACCGCGTCATGATGAGCGCGGACCGCGCATGTCACAACTGAAATGCCCAATCTTTGAACTTCCAGCGCGGCCGCGTGGCAAAGCAGTGCGGTCCGTGCTGGGTCTCTTTGTTCCCTACTTCACATGACTTTCACACTTGGCAAATTTCACTCCGTTTCGAGCCGATCTTTGACATTTGTCATCTTGTCGCTCAAACCTGCAAACAAGCGCAACTTGTAAGCATTTTGGGACTAATTTATGGCAATTCACACACAAAGCTTAGGCAAGAATGGGTATAAAATGTGTTAAAATCATAGTTATCACTGCCTAGACCGCTTCTGCGGATACCGGACCGCATCTGCGGTACCGCTTCTGTGGTCCAAGAACAGCAGATGCGGTTATGACAGAAGCAGCAAACTCAACACTTCTTCAACTTTTAACTTCACTCGAGCCTCGATCATTTGACGCTCGGGGCTCCCGTGCCCCGCCCGAATACACTGACAAGTCTGAAATTACAAGGCGGACCTACTCGAAC
Organism: Nicotiana glauca; assembly: GCA_026770625.1. Taxonomy (NCBI): domain Eukaryota; kingdom Viridiplantae; phylum Streptophyta; class Magnoliopsida; order Solanales; family Solanaceae; genus Nicotiana; species Nicotiana glauca. Next base: position 62,008 of record MU769903.1, read on the forward strand.
CCTCAGATCACTCAAAATTACGTTAAATCTAGGAATCACATCCCAAAACCAAATGAATCAAACTATTGAACTTCAAGTTCTTAATTCTCTCCTAACGGGTCAATATGCTCTTAAACTACTCGGATTGACACCAAATTTTACGGGTAAGTCTTAACTAATATTTCGGACCTGTACCAAATTTCAGAATCAAAATCCGAGCCCGATACCTAGGAAATCAATGATTACTTAGTTTATCTAAATCTTTAAAACTTTAATTTAACAATTTCACATAAAAATTCATTACTCGGGCTAGGGACCTCGGAATTCAATTCCGGGCATATGCCCACGTCCCATATTTTCCAACGGACCCTCCGAGATCGTCAAATCATGAATCCGGGTCCGTTTCCCAAGAAAGTTGACCGAAGTGAAACTTGGCCTTTTTAGAAAAACTTAAAAAAGCAAATGGACATTTTCTTACTCAAAACTCTTCCAACTTCCGAACCACCCGTCCCCGCAAGTCATAAATTAGCTAAAGCAGGTGCGGAAAGTTTTATTTAAGGGAACGGGGTTCTAATACGCGAAACGACCAGTCGGGTCGTTACATTCTCCACCTCTTAAACAAACGTTCGTCCTCGAACGGACATAGGAAAGTACCTGGACTGCTGAATAAATGGGGATATCTTCTCCGCATGTCCTCCTCGGACTCCCAGGTCACCTTCTCAACCGGTTGGCCCCTCCACTGGACCCTTACTGCAGAAATCCTCTTGGACCTCAACTAGCGATCCTGTCTGTCAATAATGGCAACTGGCTCCTCCTCGTAGCCCAAGCTCTCATCTAACTGAATGGTACTGAAGTCCAACACATGTGATAGGTCGGCATGATACTTCCAAAGCATCGATACATGAAAGACTGGATGAACTCCCGATAAACTGGGAGGTAAAGCAAGCTCATAGGCAACATCTCCAACTCGCCTCAACACCTCAAAGGACCAATAAACCTTGGGCTTAGCTTGCCCTTCTTTCCGAACCTCATAATGCCCTTTATTGGCGAGACTTTCAAGAGAACCTTGTCGCTAATCATGAATGATACATCACGCGCCTTCTGATACGCGTAACTCTTCTGTCTGGACTGAGCTGTGCGGAACCTCTCCTGAATCAACTTTACCTTATCCAAGGCATCCTGTACCAAATCTGTACCAAGTAACTTTGCCTTACCATGCTCAAACCACCCGATAGGAGAACGACAACGCCGACCATATAATGCCTCATATGGGGCCATCTCTATGCTGGACTGATAGCTTTTATTGTATGCAAACTCCGCTAAATGCAAGAACTGATCCCACTGCCCTCCAAAGTCAATCACACATGCTTTAAGCATATCCTCTAAAATCTGAACTATCCGCGTCTGAGGATGGAATGCCGTGCTAAGCTCTACGCGGGTCCCCAACTCACTCTGAACAGCTCTCCAAAAGTGGGAAGTGAAGTGAGGGCCTCTATTCGATATGATGGAAACCGGCACACCGTGCAACCTAACTATCTCTCGAATGTAAATATGAGCATATCTCTACGCTGTATAAGTAGTTGCCACTGGAATGAAGTGGGCCGACTTGGTCAACCTATCTACAATAACCCACACTGAATCAACCTTCCGCAAAGTCCGCAGCAACCCAACCACGAAATCCATGGTGATGCGCTTCCATTTCCATTCCGGAATGGGCATCTGCTGAAATAGGCCACCTGGCCTCTGGTGCTCATACTTGACCTGCTGGCAATTCAAACATCTAGCTATATACTCCACGATGTCCTTCTTCATCCTCCGCCACCAGTAACGCTGCCTCAAGTCACGATACATCTTTGTGGCACCTGGGTGAATGGAGTACCTCAAACTGTGGGCCTCCTCTAGAATCCTCTTTCTCAAGCCATCGACATTATGAACACATACACGGCCATGAAGCCGTAACACACCATCCTCGCCAATAGAAATCTCCTTGGCGCCTCCCTGGAGTACCGTCTCTCTAAGAACCGCCAAATGTGGATCGTCGAACTGTCGGGCCTTAATCTGCCCCAATAACAAAGACTGAGCAACCACACATGCTAGAACTCGGCTGGGCTCCAAAATGTCCAACCTCACAAGTCTGTTAGCTAAAGACTGGATGTCCAAAGCTAATGGTCTCATCTCAGCAGGAATGAATGCCAAGCTACCCATACTCTCCGCCTTTCCGCTCAAGGCATCCGCGACCACATTCGCCTTACCTGGATGATAAAGAATGGTAATGTCATAATCCTTTAGTAACTCAAGCCACCTGCGCTGTCTCAAGTTAAGATACCTCTGCTTGAACAAATGCTGCAAGCTGCGATGGTCGGTGTAAACTTTACATGCCACCCCATACAAATAATGCCTCCATATCTTGAGAGCATGAACAATCGCCGCCAACTCTAGATCGTGCATAGGGTAATTCTTCTCATGAACCTTCAGCTGGCGTGAAGCATATGCAATAACTCGCCCCTCCTGCATAAATACACATACCAAGCCAACAGGAGAAGCATCGCAATATACCGTATACATCCCTGCACCGGAAGGCAACACAAGAACTGGTGCTGTAGTCAAAGCCGTCTTAAGCTTCTAGAAGCTCTCCTCACAATCATCGGACCAATAGAATGGGGCACCCTTTTGGGTCAATCTGGTCAGAGGTGATGCAATAGATGAAAAGCCCTGCACAAATCACCGGTAGTAACCTGCTAACCCCGGGAAACTCCTGATCTCGGTCACTGAAGTAGGACGTGGCCAATTTTGAACTGCCTCAATCTTCTTGGGATCCACTTTAATACCCTCCCCACACTACATGCCCCAAGAATGGCACTGACTCCAGCCAAAACTCACACTTGGAGAACTTAGCATAAAGCTACTGCTCTCGCAAGGTCTGAAGCACTACTCTCAAATGCTGCTCGTGCTCCCCCAGGCTACGCGAGTATATCAAGATGTCGTCAATGAAGATGATAACAAAGGAATCAATATAAGGCCTGAACACCCTGTTCATCAAGTCTATAAATGCTGCTGGAGCATTAGTCAAGCCAAATGACATCACCAGAAACTTATAGTGGCCATATCTAGTCCTGAATGCAGTCTTCGGAACATCTGAATCCCGAATCTTCAGCTGATGATACCCTGACCTCAAGTCAATCTTAGAGAACACCCTAGCACCCTACAGCTGGTCAAACAAATCATCAATATGTGGCAATGGATACTTGTTCTTGATGGTGACTTTGTTCAACTGGCGGTAATCAATACACATCCGCGTAGTCCCATCCTTCTTCTTCACAAATAGCACTGGTGCACCCCAAGGCGATACACTGGGCCTAACAAACCCTTTTGCTAATAACTCCTCCAATTGTTCCTTTAGCTCCTTAGGATCCATATGGTACGACATGATAGATATAGGCTGAGTGCTTGGAGCCAAATCAATACAGAAATCAATATCAAGATCTGGAGGCATGCCAGGAAGATCAGAAGGAAACACATCGGCAAACTCACGGACCACTTGCATTGAATCAATCGTCGAAGGCTCGGCGGTGGTGTCTCGCACATAAGCTAAATAAGTCAAACACCCTTTCTCAACCATGCGCTGAGCCTTCAGGAAAGAAATAACCTTGCTAGGCGTATCAACTGTGGAACCCTTCCACTCCAACCTCGACAATCCTGGCATCACTGGTGAAACAGTCTTGGCATGGAAATCTAGGACGTCGTGATATGGAGATAACCAATCCATGCCCAGTATGACCTCAAAATTGATCATATCAAGCAACATAAGATCTGATCTAGTCTCAAAACCACATAAAGTAACCACACAAGACCGGTAGACCTGGTCCACAACCACAGAATCACGCACAAGAGTGGATACATGGACATGAACATCCAAAGGCTCAGGAGGAATGATCAGGAATCGAGCAAATAGAGATGACACATATGAATAAGTAGACCCTGGATCAAATAATACTGAAGCATCTCTACCGCTAACGGAAATAATACCTGTGATAACGGCATTTGAGGCCAATGCATGTGGCCTGGCTGGGAGAGCATAGAACCTAGCTAGAGCGCTGGCTGGCTGGCCTCCACCTGTCTGAGCAATAGCGGGCTTACCTTTACCCGCCTAACCTCCACCTCTGGGACGACCTTTACCAGTCTGTCCTCCACCTCTAGGTGACTGGGCCGCTGGTGCTGGAGTCATGGGCTGCTGCCCCTGCTGGACTACCTTGCCCCTAAGCCTGGGGCAGTACCTGCTCATGTGACCGGGGTTTTCGCACTCAAAACCATGCGGTACAGCGACCTGCTGCCCTGATGGCTGTCCCTAATAACTTGTAGACCCCGTGGGAGAAGCCTGGATAGCTGGTGGACGATATGAACTCTCCGGCATAACACTGAGGTAGAAACCAGAAGAACCCTGAGGACCTGAATACCCACTGGAGGAACCCTGAATAGCTGGCGGGCGGTAGGAACTCTCTAGCATGGCACTGAAATAGGGGCGTGCTGGAGCACCCTGGGCGGGAGGCGGTGGTGCTGAAGATGGGGGCCTACTGGGCTGACCCCTCTCACACTGACCTCTGCCCCTAGCTGGGGCACCTCTGAACTCTCTAAAGAATCTGGCCCTCTTGTCCTACTGTATCTTCTCTCTACCCCTCTGGCGATACCCCTCAATCCGGCGAGCAATCTCGACCACAAGCTGATACTCTGTATCCATCTTCACCCCTCGGGCCATACCCGATCGAATACTGGGCTGCAACCTGGCGACAAACCTCCGCACTCTCTCTGCATCTGTAGGTAGTATCATAAGTGTATGGCGAGATAACTCAGAAAACCTCGCCTCATAGTCGGTCACAGACATCTGACCCTGCTCAAGGTGCTCAAACTGATACCGCAACTCTTCCCTCTCAGAGGGCAGAATATACCTATCCAAGAATAATTGTACGAACTGACCTCATGTAATGGGAGGAGAACCAACAAGCCTGCCAAGAACATAGGACTACCACCATCTACGGGCCTTGCCCTCAAGCTGAAAAGTAGTGAAGTCGACTCCATGCGACTCCAATATCCTCATGGAGTGCAGTCTGTCCCTACACCTATCGATGAAGTCCTGAGCATCCTCATGGAGCTCACCCCCGAAGACTGGAGGGTGAAGTCTAGTCCATCTGTCTAGTAACTTCTGCGGATCACCATCTACAGCTGGCCTGGGCCAGGGCGCCACTACAGCAACTGGCTGAACCCCATCTGCGGGTAGTGCACCCGGAGTCTGATATACCGCAGCTGCGTGACCTAGATCCTGAGCAGTAGGGGTTTGGGCTCCCCCTCCTGCCTGTAAAGCAGTTAGGTCTGCTTGTAATAAACTAGCCTGAGTCATAGTGTCCATGAACCGTAGCATGCGGTCCATGACCTCCTGAAATCCCGGCGCTATCATGAAATCCATCGGAGTAGGCACAGTTGCGGGCACCTTGCCCTGCTCCTCAATAATGGGATCCCTCGCAGGATCTGCTGGTGGTGCATCTAGGATAGCTCTAAGATGCCCTCGTCCCCTACCACGGGCCGGTGCCCTCCACCGGCCTCTCCCTCGGCCTATAGCAATGGGGGGAGCAGCTCCTCCCGGGTCCGGAACGTCGGCGGTACGAGTCCTCACCATCTGTGAGAGAGTAGAAGAGGGAAATTTAGTACACTGACCACTGCATGATAGAAATGAATAAAGAGTAGTTTTTCCTAATACCCTATAGCCTCTCGAAGATAAATACGGACATCTCCGTACCGATCTACAAGACTCTATCAGGTTTGCCCATAACTTTGTGAGACCTACGTGAACCTAGTGCTCTGATACCATGTTGTCACGACCCATTTTCCATAATAGGTCATGATGGCACCCCACACCATTGTCAGGCCAGCCAACGCGAAAGTATAATTAAGTTCTCATTTTACTTTTACCAAAAACTAGGTATAACAGATTTTCAAAGTTAAAGTTAAGGCCAAGAGTGGTAAATAAAGTATCCAAATAGTTAAACAACCCAAAAATAAATGTCTACTAACGTGTATGCAAGAACCTGGTGTCATAAGCTACGGGCGACTAGTAGAATATACACAAAAGAATAATATACTATCCTACTGTCTGAATCAGGATAGACAGAAACAAAAGTACAAGGAAAGACTTCTTCGACTGCGAATTGGCACGAAAGAGAAGCGGCTCACCGTAGAAGTCCCAAGCGTGCTCACTGATGCGCACCAGAACGATGTCCAGATCCACTTGCCTCAAATCATGTACATTTAAGTACAGAAGCGTAGCATGAGTACATAAACAACATGTACCTAGTAAGTATCCCGTCTAATCTCGAAGAAATAGAGACGAGAAGTCGACTCGATACTTACTAAGGTCAAATAATATATATAAGTATAATGTGTTCAAATCATGGAAGTGGCAAGTATCAACAGTTTATGGCAAGTGGCATAAGTCATGTACTTCACTGCATAAAGTTTACAATTTATCATTTTTGGGACAATATCAAAACAAAGCAAGAGTAAGTTTCCACACAATTAAACATGCGCACATAGTGCCGATGCGACGGCCCAAACCAACAGAAAGAAACTGTGCACTTGCCGAGGGTCGACGGCGCGCCTATAGATGCATCTATTCATACCGAGGCGATCGGCCCGATCCACAAATATCAAGCAATGTCAAGAATACGCACAAAGGCACATTTAGAGTCAATTATACCATACAATGTTCATCAAGTGTGCAAGTTGCTTTTATTATCTTTCAAGTCTCTAACACCTCCTAAGTGATCTCATTAGACAAACAATATGGAGATTATCATAAATAAAGAATGATGTGGGCCCTAAACTACCCGGACAATCAACATAGTAGTAGCTACGCACGGACTCTCGTCATTTGGTACGTACGTAGCCCCCGCATTTAGCAATAATTATTCATTCATTAATCCTATGGGGACAATTCCCTATTATAAGGTTAGAAAGGAGACTCACCTCGCTCCGAAGCGCACTTCCAATGCTGAGAACAAGCCCAAACCCTCAAGTCGGAGCCAATCGATCACAAACTAGTTAAATGAAGTAAGAACTAGTCAATATAGACTCACAAGATCGAATTCTAGCTATTTAAGCAACTTCCCGACCCTTAACAAAAGTTTCCTAAATTCTGACCCCGGGTCCACGTGCCCGGATTCCGAGATTTCTCGAAGGAAGTTGTCCTCCATAACCTAAGGATCACTAATATATGATTTCTAGTTCATTACATAGAAAATTACATGATTAAATCTTAGTTTTATCAAAACCCTAGGTCAAGCTCTAACCCTTGATTTTTACTTAGTTTTTAGTGTTAAATCTACCTAATGTTCATGTATTTGAACTAAAGATGAGTGTTGATTACTTACCTTGCAATGTTATGTTGAAACCCCCTCTTTGGAAGCACCAAAATCGCCTAAGTGTGGAGTGAAAAATGATAAAAATGGCTTTGGGTTCGAATTAAATGAACCCCTCTGCCCCATGTATTTTCATTTCTGCGGTGGGCTTTGCACTTCTGCGGTCTTAAACCGCTTCTGCGGTTTTGGCCCAACTAGGCTGGACCTCTTCTGCAGTCAAATGGCCACTTGGGCGGGACCGCTTCTGCGGTCTCAAGATCGCACCTGCGATTTTGCTTAGGCTGCCCTAGACCGCTTCTGCAGATACCAGACCGCATCTGCTATACCGCAGGTGTGGTTATGACAGAAGCAGCAAATTCAGCACTTCTTCAACTTTTAACTTCACTCGAGCCTCGATCATTTGACGCTCGAGGCTCGCGTTCCTCGCCGGAACACACCAACAAGTCTGAAATCACAAGGCGGACCAACTCGAACCCTCGGATCACTCAAAATCACGTTAAATCTAGGAATCACGTCCAAAAACCAAATGAATCAAACTATTGAACTTCAAGTTCTTAATTCTCTCCTAACGGGTCAAAATGCCCTTAAACTACTCGGATTGACACCAAATTTTAACTGATATTTCGGACCTGTACCAAGTTTCGGAATAAAAATTCGAGCCCGATACCTAGGAAATCAATGATTACTTAGTTTATTTAAATCTTTAAAACTTCAATTTAACAATTTCACATAAAAATTCATTACTCGGGCTAGGGACCTCGGAATTCAATTCCGGGCATATGGCCAGGTCCCATATTTTTCCACAGACCCTCCGGGATCGTCAAATCATGAATCTGGGTCCGTTCCCCAAGAAAGTTGACCGAAGTCAAACTTGGCCTTTTTAGAAAAACTTAAAGAAGCAAATGGACATTTTCTTACTCAGAACTCTTCCAACTTCCGAACCACCCATCCCCGCAAGTCATAAATTAGCTAAAGCAGGTGCGAAAAATTTTATTTAAAGGAACGGGTTCTAATACGCGAAATGACCAGTCGGGTCGTTACACTGTTCGTCAAGCCCAGGGTTGATTCAACTCATTTGGGTCAACTTGACCCAGTCAATTTGCTGAAAGTAATTTCAAGGGTAACTGGGGGGTAATTTGGGTAGTCTAGATTAGGAAATCTTTTGGTAACAGATTTAGAAGCTTCTAGCAAGTCTGGGTGGGGGTCTTTAATTGAATTTCAGACTTGTAGCTGGTTAGCTTGGGTAACATGTCAATAATTGAGTGATTTTTAGGCTAAAAATGAGAATTGAGGAGGGGGCAGGGTGTAAAATTGAAAACCTGAGGTCTGCCCTAGTCCTTTGCCTATAAAGGCACTTTAAACTTGCCTTGCAAGGCAGATTTGGAGGGAGCTAAAAAAATCCAAAAGTAATGCGGCTAGGAAAAAATATAAAGTTACTGTTCCATTGAGTTGTTTTTCATATAAATCCTGAAGATCTAAATCTCTGAAAGTATTTCTGATGCACATGAGTTCGAGGGTAGTTTGATTTGGTTTTAAGACGCTGAATCTGGGCTAGAATGAGTTGAAATTGAAGCAATTGTAAAGGCAGACTTGGGTTTACTGTTTGAAAACACTGTTTCATTATTGCTTTGAATTAATTCTTGCTGGGTTACTGCTCCTGTTGTTACTGTTGTTGCTGTTCCTTCTAGGTCTCTAATTCAATTTTTGATTCTGCTTTGCCATATTCAGGTACCTATCCTTTGATCTCAAAATGTAAAAGGCTGATCCATGTGGTATTTTGAAGAAGAAAAATGAAGATCCCTATTACATTACATGTCTATTTTGTTCAATTTTCTATTTAAATCATTGACTCCTTCTCTTGAATTAGTATGTTTAATATAAAACTATGTTGCAAGTAAGGAGATCCTAGCCAAATGTAACTGAAATGGTGATTCATGCCTATTGATTCCTCTTTGCTTTAATTCTGCAGTTTTTTTTTTGTTCTTGTTTGTCTTAGTACTATTGAGTAAGTTAGCTGATTTTGTGCACCAAATGTATTGATAATTTCGTTCGTTAGTTATCATGTTAGAATAATGAAGTGAAGCATGAATTTGAGTGTTTTTTATTAACGTTAATGTTAGAAAGGGATGTTGAATTGATATAAGACCCGAGGCTTCAGATGTTGCTATTTGTGAGATTTGTACTGTCATGATGAATCACGTAAGGGAAACAAGAAATGGGGTTGTCTCCTTTGGGAATGTTAGCTTAAATTTGGGATCTACTTCTAGATTTACCTAATTGGCATATGATTTGAATAAAATTGTAATAGCATTAAGGATGGTTCAACTATGGTTTTTTGGTCATTAACTGATAGGTTTTCTTAAATAGCATAATCATAAATACAAATGTTAGCACCAGATGCTTGGGGACTCGGTCTTGGGACCTAAAAGGACTGTGTTGAAGTTGCTTAGTTTTCGTTTGGTTTTTTATGGGCCTGGCATGGAATGGCATACGTATGAAGGACTTCTGGCCTTACATTGGGCTCACACACTCAACCTAATACCATTAACTCTTTTCTTCAAATTATACCTTGTTAGCTTGCATCATAATAGAATCCTGGCCCTTTAATGCTTAGATATTTAAGTTGCTTTAATTACTAATTGAGGTGTGCCATATTAGATAAAAATAAGTAGTTTATGGCCCTCCGAGCTTTAGTTTGCATACCTTAGTTTGAATTACCTTTTAAAATAAATTAAGGTGCGCCGCGCCAAATAAAACTTCAAATGCGTGGCCCTCACTTAATTGTTTATTTTAAAATTCCTAGAATTCGAGGCGTGTCATTTAGAAAATTTCCATGGCCCTCGCAAAGTTAAATATGCGTTAGTAGCTTTAGGCGCGTTATTTTAATAATTTACCTTCCTAAATACGGGTGCGCATTTACGCGACCCAAATCCAAATCTCAACAATGTTAAAATATGTCGAAAACCACGGGTGCATTTATGTGACGTTGTAGACGTGTTTTAACAGCGTTGCAATCTTTCTTAAAAATTATTAAATAAAGCAGTAAAAAGTTAAAATGCAGATAGGTTCAAAATATTTTAAAATCAAATAATTAAGCTGAATATAATAGTTGAGCCACCGTGCTAGAACCACGGAACTCGGGAGTGCCTAACACTTTTTCCCGGGTTAACAGAATTTCTTACCCAGATTTCTAGTTCGCGGACTGTTAAGCAGAGTCAATCTTTTCCTCGATTCGGGATTCGAACCGGTGACTTGGGACACCATAAATCTCCCAAGTGGCGACTCTGAATCTTTTAATAACATAATCCCATTTCGATTGTCCTTTAATTGGAAAAACTCCATTATACCCCTTCCGGCGGTGTTGTAAAAAATGAGGTGTGATAGCTCTGCTTAACGTTTCTTAAATTTTTTTTATATATTTGAAAAATACAAAATTTATTATAAGTCAACTAGTTAACCAGTACTAGTAGCAACTTGGAACGACGGATAAGTTGACAAACAGCAAAGTATAAGACAATTAACTCCAATTAAAATAGAAAAAGACAAAAATTAACACCAATTTAAGCGCTTGTGGCAGTGACGCATGTGATGACTAAATAACTATCAACATGATCATTTTCATCTTTATGCTGAAAAAGAGGAAGCTTTATTTAGCATTTGAAAAAAAAAACCTTCTAATTTTGCCATGCCCCAAACCTGGGCCTGGACGTAATACGGCACTCGGTGCCTGACTACATGTGACCGAGCGAACCAGCTGGCTGGCTGATTTAACATGTGATAACATAACATACTGAATGCGGAAGATAAACTAGCACATGTTATATACTGAAAGTCTGAATGAGATAAATCAAAGTGCGGAAATATTAATACAATTCTGAAACATATTTGTAGACAACATTGCTTAACATGGAAAGCCTGAGACTCTATCTAACTGTTACTCTAGTCTATGAAGCCTCTAATGAAGTACTGAAAACACTGACTGCATGTAAATACTGGAAGACCGTAAATTAATGATAATGCCCCGGGCAAAAGGGACGTCAATACATTTGAATTGTACTGGTATGTAAAGCAACTGAAAGAAAGAGTTATAGATGGTAAAACTGAAACTAAGCTGATAACTGAAATGATAACTATTGAAACTGAAACTGAAACTGAAGTGAGAACTGGTAACTGAAAAGATAACTGATAACTGATAACTGATAACTGATAACTGAACTGGTAACTGAAAATATAACTAATAATTGATAACTGAACTGAATAAAGAAAGTAAGGATATGAATACTCTCTCTTCTGAATGATGAACAACCTGTTTATCTGAATAAGCTACGTCCTCGGGCCCAATATATATGTGCACATCCTACGGCCTTAGGCCCAAGTATATGTATACATAACTACGGCCTCAGGCCCAAAAATGCATAAAGCATAAACTACGGCCTCAGGCCCAAAAATGCATAAAGCATAAACTACGGCCTCAGGCCCAAACATGCATAAAGCATATACACTACGGCCTCAGGCCCAAATACAGGTGTTCAACATTCAGGAACTGAGAATCATACTATAATACATGATAGTGAAACACTGAATCACACTGAGTTACATGATATTGAAATACTAGATAACACTGAGTTACATAATACTAGAATACTGAATAGGACTAGACTGAGACATGTATTCTTGAACTGATTATGAACACTAAAATTTCAACTGTATATGGCATACTGAGTAATCTATACTAAGACTCGGGGACATCAAACCCAAGTCTATATTGAATACGCACTGAGCTCACATGTTCAGAATGAAAGTCATGATCGAGTTATGAAGCTAGAGAATAGAAGTTCTACAACTATTCAAGGAACTAGGTTTAAATATATTTCTGAGACAATTGATAACGTCGTAAAAGAAACGTAGTGTAGGGAGAATCATTAAAATTCCCAAACATAGAGAGTTAGCCTCACATACCTTAACTTCCTGTTCTTGAGCGTAATACAAGATTCGCCACCCCTTTCAACTTTAATCTATAACAATACAAGTCAAAGCGATATATTAGCAATAGTTCTCATGTTTTAGTCACTTAACCATTTTCTCAAACACTTGGTGATATAAAGCTTCATAGTCCTTATTAATAGTGTTTCTACGCCCAACAAGCCATTCTCTTGATCCTACATAAATTCTAAAATCTCAAATGGTTATAATCAACTTTATTCTTTATCACCCATAAGGTAATGAACACCTATAACCAATAATAACCAATCAACAACCCAAACCTATCACCGTTCATGCTTTTCTATCAAACCCATTAACTCATATGTCATGAACTAGAGTCTATAATCATTAATTCAATGATATAATCAATTAGGGGGTGAAGATATTACCTTTTTGACGTTCAATCTCCTTGAATTCGAGTTCTAGGGTTTCTTCTCTCAACAATGATGTCCCAATCAAATATCTAATGATATTGAGGGTTTACCCCTGTTAATAAGATATTGGGAAATTGAAATTAACTTAGAATCACCATTAGGACTTACCTTGGATGGTGGAAGGACCCTTAAGGAGTTAGGTTTTTGAGAGTTCCCCTTTCTAGAGCAAGTTTTTATGTTTTGGGGTTGTGGGGGACGAAATATGGCTTTAAAATGACCCCCTACGAGAGCACCCATGCTCCTGGAGACCTGATCGCGCTAAACGGTAGTAACACTACCTCAAAATTAGAGCGGTCGCGCTATGGGCGCGCTACCGGACGTGTATATCGCATACTGTTCTGTAAAACACGTATAACTTTTTGTACATATATCCATTCAGGCTCCATAATATATCGTTGGAAAAATATATCAAAGGACAACAACTTTCATGTTTTGAGTATTCCCAAATTTGTTACACAAGTTCACTAAAACGTTTTGGAAGGCAGACCTTCTGCAAACTTAATCGATTTTGTCGAATCTTATGCACCTCACTTTCCATCTTGATTTTGAAACCACTATTTCCACCCATATCATCCCGATAGGACTTTATATGTCTAAAATATCAAATTAATACCCATATAATTATTCCATAAAGAATACTATAACAATACGCATGGTTTATAGTATATCCTAACAATCTCCCACTTAGACTCATAACCATGCATCTACAATTCTGACACCCATTCCGTCTACATGCCTATCAAAAGTCTTCTGTGGTAAGCTCTTAGTAAACGGGTCCACCAAGTTGTTCTCCGGCGCAATTTTGGTGACTACTACATCCCTTCTTTGCACTATCTCACGAATTAAATGATATTTACGCTCAATGTACTTTTCCCTTTTATGGCTTTGGGGCTCCTTTGAATTTGCAACCGCACCACTATTATCACAATAAAGTGTTGTTGGTGCTTGAATCGAGGGAATCACAGTCAACTCTCTTAGGACGTTCCCGAGCCAAACCGCCTCTTTGGCTACCTCAGAGGCAGCCACATATTCGGCTTCCATGGTGGAATCAGCAACACAAGTTTGCTTGATGCTCCTTCAACTTATGGCTCCACCTCCCAGAGTAAACACATTTCCTGAGGTAGATTTTGTAGAATCTTTATATGATTAGAAATCCAAATCAGTGTACCCAATAGGCATAAGTTCATCTGAATGGTAGACCAGCATGTAATCCCTAGTCCTTTTCAGGTACTTGATTATATGCTTAGCAGTTGTCCAATGCTCTCTTCCAAGATTAGACTGAAATCTGCTAACAACGCCAACGGCAAAGCAAATATCAGGTCTAGTACATAACATAGCATACATCAGACTCCCCACCGCAGATGTATAGGGGACCGCCTTCATCTTTACTATCTCTTCTTTAGTTTTAGGAGACTGATCTTTAGATAGAGAAACTCTATGCCTGAAAGGGAGAAATCCTTTCTTGGAATCATACATGCTAAACTTGGAGAGTATTGTATCAATATAAAGAGCCTGAGATAAGCCTAATATCCTTTTCTTGCGATCTCGCAAAAGCTTGATCCCAAGGATATGAGTCGCTTCTCCCAAATCTTTCATATCGAAGTGCATGGACAACCATTGTTTAACCGAATCCAACATGCCCACATTATTTCATATGAGCAATATGTCATCTATATACAAGATTAAAAATGCCACTTTGTCCACATCCCATTTTTTGTGTACACAAGATTCGTTAAGACACTGATCAAAACCAAAAGTTTTAATCACCTTATCAAAACAAGTGTTCCATGCCCTATATGCTTGTTTTAGTCCATAAATGGACCTTTTAAGCTTACACAACATGTGCTCTTTGCCACTTTCAATGAAACCGTCTGGTTGCATCATATAGATGCACTCATCAAGACTTCCATCAAGGAAAGCTGTCTTGACATCCATTTGCCAACTCTCATAATCATAATGAGCAGCAATGGATAAGAGAATCCTTATAGACTTAAGCATGGCTACCGGCGAGAAGGTTTCCTCATAATCGATCCCTTCTTTATGAGTAAACCCTTTCGCTACAAGCCTAGCTTTAAAAGTTTGTACTTTTCCGTCTACACTTCTCTTTTTCTTATAGATCCACTTGCATCCAATGGGTTTAGCCCCATCAGTTGGTTCTACAAGATCCCAGACTTGATTAGAGTATATAGACTCCATCTCTGATTTCATAGCAGCAACCCACTTATCGGCATCCTTATCATGTAGTGCTTGGTCGTAATTGACAGGTTCGGAGGTAGGCTCCTCAGGGATCCTATCATATGATTCTCCTAAGAGCGTATAATGAACTGGCTGTCTTATTTCCTTCCCACTACGACTACGCACTACATCAGTTGCAACTACATCATTTTGATTTTATGGTTGAACTACATCATCATCAGGAACCTGAGTCTCCATGCTATCCATGGGGATATCAACGATTTCTTCCTATTGTGCAGTATGCTCAACATGACTCCCATTACTTTGCGGTAGTATGACTTCGGGTACTTGGTCTTGCGGGACATTAAGTCTATTGACATTACTCCCATTACTAAAATGCAATGGTATGTCAAAACTGACTTCCGGGGTTTGGATATGGTCGTTTTGTTTTTCAGATGACTGAGTTTCTATTCCTTTGCTAAGTTCCTGTAAAACGAGTTTACTTCTAGGAACATGGTTCATCAAATAGTCCTCTTCCAGAAACTTGGCATTTGTGCTAACAATTACCTTTTTCTCTTTAGGACAATAGAACAAACCACTTTTCGTCCCTTTTGGATAACCTACAAACATGCATACATCCGTTATTGCCTCCAATTTATCCATTTTCCCTTTCAGCACATGTGCCGGACAACCCCAAACTCGAATATGCCGCAGACTAGGCTTGCGCCCAGTCCACAATTCTGTAGGGGTCAAAGGTACTGACTTTGAAGGAACTAAGTTTAGAATGTAATTCGCTGTTTCTAAGGCATGTCCCCAAAAGGACAAAGGCAAATCGGAATAACTCATCATTGATCTAACTATTTCCATAAGAGTCCTATTTCTTCTTTCAGCTATTCCATTTTATTGTGGAATTCCAGGTGCAGATAATTGAGATGTGATTCCACATTCTGATAATAACCAATGAAATCCATAGAGAGGTACTCCCCACCACGATCAGATCGTAGTGTCTTGATATGTTTATTATGTCGTTTTCCAGCTTCAGTCTTGAATTCTTTGAACTTTTCAAAACATTCAGACTCTCGATGCAACAAATAAATATATCCATATTTTGAGTAATCATCTGTGAAAGTCACAAAATACTCAAAATCACCTCTTGCTTGGACATCATTGGACCACACAAATCAGAATGAATTAACTCTAATTTATCTCTTGCTCGATTTCCTTTTGAGGGAAAATTTCGTTTTGTCATTTTTCCTTCTAAACAAGATTCACAAGTTGGTAGTGCCTCCACTTTCAATGAACTTAAAGGTCCATCCTTGACCAACCTTGAAATTCTGTTTAGATTTATATGACCCAAACGCAAGTGCCATAAATAAGTTCCACTCAATTCAGAAGAACGTATTCTCTTACTTGGTAAATTAACATAATTCTGTTCGTTAGGTTTTAACGGTTTAGGAATAGAGTCAACAACAAAAAGACCATTAATCAATGTAGCCGAAGAGAGATAACGTTTATTATGAGTAATAACACATTTATCAATATCATGAAAATTAATGTCATAACCATCTCTCATAGCGCTAGAAACCAAAATTAAATTCCTTCCAACGGAAGGTACATATAATGTGTCTTTTAAAGCTAAAACTCTACCACTACCAAATGAAATACTAATATTTCCTATTGCTAAAGCTGGGGCTGACGAACCATCTGCTTGATAAATATTGATTTCTCCTCTACTTAGCCGCCGCATTACCTGAAACCCCTGCAAATAAGTGCATACATGATTACTGACTCCCGAATCTACATACCATGACATGGTAGAAAATGCCGCTAAAAGAGTTTCAACGACAAGTAGATGTAAATCTCCTGGTTTATTTTTCAGCTTGGCTAGATAAGTTGGACACTACTTCTTATGATGCCC
Source organism: Nicotiana glauca (assembly GCA_026770625.1). Classification (NCBI taxonomy): domain Eukaryota; kingdom Viridiplantae; phylum Streptophyta; class Magnoliopsida; order Solanales; family Solanaceae; genus Nicotiana; species Nicotiana glauca. The sequence goes on from MU769903.1 coordinate 78,903, forward strand.
AGGCTGCTTGCAGTGATAACACTTGCCCTTTGCCTTTTTCACACCAGCAGTTGCGCCACCAACAGTGGGTTTTTGAGTCTTTTTATTCTTCTGACCGCCTCTCAGCTTAGAAGCAGAACCTGTCTCAAAATTCAATGCCACAGGAGGAGCTTGTTGCTTAATAATAGTCTCCGCCGATTGCAGCTCATTCAGCAATTTCGCAAGTGACAAATCCATTTTGTTCATGTTATAATTCAGGCGAAACTGCTGAAAACTATCAGGCAGAGTCTGCAGGATCATTTCAACTTGTGTATCCTTATCAATGTTAGCTCCAAGGACCTCCAGTTCATTCAGAAGACCCATCACCTTCAGAGCATGGTCCTTGACTGATGAACCTTTAACCATTTGGTATTCAGAAGAGCTTTCATGGCAGTCTGCTTAGCCGTACGATTCTGATCTCCAAACATTCTTTGAGATTTTCCAGAATGTCATAAGCAGACTCCATTGGCTGATGCTGATGTTGCAGAACATTTGACATAGATGCCAGAATATAACACCGCGCCATCTCATCAGCCTTGACCCATTTCTAGTAAGCCTTTTGTTCATCATTTGTAGCATCATCTCCAGGTTTTTCTGGACACACCTCATCGAGCACAAATTTGTACTCTTCAGCAATTAGGATAATGTCCAAGTTTCGTTTCCAATAAACATAATTCGGACCCTCAAGTTTATTTTGAGTAAGAAAGTAAGGGGATTGAAAGCAGTCATTGTTAATCTGGGAGACAATTTCATTAAATAGATCAAAATCAGTCATGTTTATTTGAATATAAAAACTCAAAACACACTACGCATGTATAATCTATGCACCCTGAACAACAAATTTCGATGGGAAAAAGGCTATTTTTTGCAATATACATATATAATGATAGATTATTCACTCCATGAATTTAGACTGGCCATACTCAGATGGAGAGTAAACTATTAATTTAAGTCAAGTGAATATCAACATTTAATATATATATATATATATATATATATATATATATATATATATATATATATATATATATATATATATATATATATATATATATATATATATAT
>MU769903.1:80836-108738 GCA_026770625.1 Nicotiana glauca
ATACAATCTATGCACCTTGAACAACAAATTTCGATGGGAAAGAAGCTATTCTTGCAATATACATATATAATGACAAGTGAATATCAACATTCAATATATATATATATACTAGCTCCATTGAACCAATATACATACTCAGATGGAGAGTGAATACAAGTAATCAACAACTAGTATACCCTAGTGATTATCCATAATGAGTTTATCCGATATGGAAGAAGACCTACGTCAATGTGTAAAAATATTATATCACTAGTACTTTAACCCTGTAGTCCATAGGAAACGATCCCTACCACCAATGGATTAAAAACAACTCAAAAACATTTTGAAATTTTTTTAGAAAATTAATAAAACATCCAAAAACCCATCTAAACGACCTCGAATGCCCAAAAAACGACATAGCACATGGGCTTTTGCCCATGAGTATTGCTCGCTGGGCCGTTTCGCATGGACCTGCCAAGTTTCAGGTCAATCGGAGTCCATCAATATTTGACCTCCGGTTTTCTGGCCTAATGTTACGACCCCAGTTCGCCCTCCGTGAATATGTCGTGATGGCACCTTGTTCCTATAACTAGGTAAGCCTAACAATGCGGAACAACATATAATTTGCGGAATAAATTATTTAAAAATGAAAAATTAAAAGAAACTGTATAAAAGATGTCGTTCGGCATATATTACTCAATAATGCGGAAGTCAACAACATCACCCCAAAACCCGAAAACTCACGAGAAACACGGGCGAAAGAAGTACTGTAAATGCTCTAATCTCCAGAGTGTCTCCATCAAAGGTACAATAGAAAACTAAGTACTACAGATAGATTAAAGAAGGAGACTCTTCAGTCTGCGGACGCTGCAGATATACCTCGAAGTCTCCGTAGCTCTCCCCGCCTCAAAGGTAGTGTGCCTGAGTGAAGGTACCTGGATCTGCACATGAAAAACATGCGCAGAAAGGGGCATGAGTACACCACAGTGGTACTCAGTAAGTGCCAAGCCTAACCTCGGTTGGGTAGTGACGAGGAAGGTCAGGGCCCTTCTAAGATAAAACACAATATATGATAGGATAAGGAAAACAGTATAGATAACGTCTAGAGCCAGAATTTAAACAGGATAAATAAAGGAAACAGTAATAGGAAGCAGAAACAAAACAATATAATGAATACTGCTCACATCAGGAAGTAATAGCCGGGGATCTCTTGGTATCCCGAGGATCTCTTGGTATCCTCATCATATACACTAGGGATCTCTTAGTATCCCCAGGATCTCTTAGTATCCTCATCATAGACACTAGGGATCTCTTGGTATCCTTAAATCTTACATTTTCATGTGCCAGGGATCTCTTGGTATCTCACACCTCAGTCCAGAACGTAACAGGTACAGGGGGATCTCCAGGTATGCCGTCTCGTAGTCCCAATTAAAAACACAGAATAATAGCCCAAACATTAGGATAAATGCTAAAACTCATAAACAAGTAATATAAAATCCTAGCCTAATCATGCTTCATGGAGTATAAACAAGTCAGTTAAAACACTTAGGCAAGTAAGTCAAATAAACATGCTTCTCTAAACTAGCATAGGATAAAACTTGCAATTCAAAATAAACAGATAAGCAAGAAAACTCAATTTAAATACTTCAAGTAAAAACGGATTTCCAACAATTAGCTCAAGTACGCACTCGTCACCTCACACACAAGGCATTCAATTACCAAATATCATATCCTAAGGGGAAAGGTCCCCCACCCAAGGTTAGACAAGCCACTTACCTCAAACCGGCACAACAATCAACTAGAAACTACGCCTTTTCCACGAGTATCCGACTCCAAATGGCCCAAATCTATTCAATTCAATTACATATCGTAAATAACATCGCAAACAACTGATTCTACTATTTAATTTAAAGCTAAGGCATGAAATTAGGTAAAAAAATGAAAATGCCCTTCAGGACAACTACTCGGAAACGAATAATTTTTGTATTTTCAGAACCCTCGTACTCTCACGAGTCTAAGCATATAAAAATCTCCCAAATCAGAGGTCAAACACCCACTCAAAACTCCACAATTTAGTCTATGAAGTTTCTTCCAATTTTCCCAATTTTCCTCAATTCGAATTTAAATGATGGATTTAACTACATGATGATGTAATATAACTAGAAGGGATTAGAGAAATGTTACCCAATGAACTCCTCTTCAAAATCCACTCAGAATCGCCCTCTCCCGAGCTCAATTTTGATTTTTCTAACTTTTGAAAACTAACCCTCGAAATCTCTATATCTGAACAGTGGTTTCCGCTTCTGTGGTTAAGGGACTGCATCTGCGGTCCCGCTTCTGCGGACCAAGTGCAACTTCTATGACTTTTTTCCTTTTTGCTAGGTTCCGCTTCTGCGGTCTTATACCGCACCTGCGGATTCCACTTCTGCGGAATATATACCGCTTCTGTGGTTTCCAATTAGTAGCCCAGAGTCGCATCTGCGATGAAAGTCTCGCAATTGCGTAACCGCATCTGCACTTGAACTTCCGCACCTGTGAAAAAGCTGAGGGAGTCCAAATTCCGCTCCTGCAATGGCCAGGCCGCTTCTGCGGCTCCGCACCTGCGGAACCCAAACCGCAGGTGCGGTTATGATAGGTATCAGAAGCCATCAGCAACTTTTCAACTTCAAAATCTTTCATCAACCGTCCGAATTCATCCCGAGGCTGCCGGGACCCCGACCAAAAAAACCAATAACACCTAAGACCTTATTCAAACTTGTACCAACCCTTAAACCACCTAAAACAACGTCGGAAACTCGATTAAATCAAGGATTTGAGCCTAAGAACCTCAAATTTCATCTAAACACACTTTTGATCAAAAACCTACCCAAAACACACCCGAATGACCTAAATTTTTGCACACACGTCCCAAATGACATGACGGAGCTACTGCAACTTCCGGAATTCCAATCCGACCCTCGGATCAAAAACTCACTATCGGACCGGAAACCTCAAAAATTCAAACGTCGGCATTTCAAGCCTAAATGAGCTACGGACTTCCAAAATACATTCGGAACACGCTCCCAACCCCGAAATCACCTAACGGAGCTAACGGAACCATCAGATTTCCATTCCGAGGTCATCTTCATACTATTCCATCTACGGACCACTTTTCAACACTTAAGCTCTCATATAGGGACTAAGTGTCCCAAAACTCTCCGGAACTCAACACCGAACGTCCCCGCAAACCAAAATAGCAGAAATGAACTTAGCATTTAATAGGGAATCGGGGCGTTAATTCTTAAGACGACCGGCTGGGTCGTCACATCCTCCTACACTTAAACATTCGTTCATCCTCGAACGAGCATAGAGAACATACCTGAAGTAGGGAAAAGATGAGGGTAACTGTTGCGCATATCCTGCTCGGTCTCCCATTTCGCCTCCTCGGCCGACTGACCCCGCCACTGAACCTTCATTGAAGCAATGTTCTTTGACCTCAACTTTCTGATCTGTCTGTACAATATAGCCACTGGCTCCTTGACATAGGATAGATCCTTGTCCAACTGGACTGAATTAAAATCCACCACGTGCGACGGGTCACCGTGATACCTCTGGAGCATCGTAACATGAAATACCGGATGAACTCCAGCCAAACTGGGAGGTAAGGCAAGCTCATAAGCAACCACCCCAACTCACCTCAAAATCTCAAACAGGCCAATAAACCTCGGACTCAACTTTCCTTTCTTCCCAAACATCATGACGCCTTTCATAGGCGAAACCCGAAGCAGAACCCGCTCACCAACCATATACGAAACATAACAAATTTTCCTGTCCGCGTAGCTCTTCTGTCTGGACTGGGCTGTACAAGGTCTATCCTGAATCATCTTAACCTTCTCCAATGCGTCCTGAACCAACTCCGTGCCCAATAGCCTGGCCTCACCCGGCTCAAACCAACCCACCGAAGATCTACACCTCCTACCATATAAAGCCTCATACGGCGCCATCTGAATGTTGGACTGATAACTGTTGTTGTAAGCAAACTCCGCCAATGGCAAGAACTGATCCCAAAACCCTCCAAACTCAATCACACACGCATGGAGCATATCCTCAAGAATCTAAATGGTCCGCTCGGACTGTCCGTCCGTATGGGGGTGAAATGTTGTGCTCAAATCCACCCGAGTACCTAGCTCCTGCTGCCCAGCTCTCAAGAATTGCGATGTAAACTGAGTACCTCTGTCTGAAATAATAGAAACTGGAATACCATGCAGACGGACGATCTCTCGAATATAAATCTCTGCCAACTGCTCCGATGAATAAGTGGTACACACATGAATAAAATGAGCGGACTTGGTCAGCCGATCCATAATAACCCAAATGGCATCAAACTTCTTCAAGGTTCGTGGGAGTCACGATAAGAAAATCCATGGTGATGCGCTCCCATTTCCACTCCGGAATCTCTATCTGCTGAAGCAACCCACCCGGTCGCTGGTGCTCATATTTCACCTGTTGGCAAGTGAAGCATCTAGACACATAACTAACTATATCTTTCTTCATCCTCCTCCACCAATAGTGCTGCCTCAAGTCCTGATACATCTTCGCGGCACCCGGATGGATAGAATACCGCGAACTATGGGCCTCTGCTAAAATCAACTCTCGAAGCTCATCAACATTGGGTACATAAATCCGGCCCTGCATCCTCAATACCCCATCATCTCCGATGGTCACATCTCTGGCATCTCCACGTTGAACCTTGTCCTTAAGGACAAGCAAATGAGGGTCTTCATACTGCTGCTCCTCGATACAATCAAATAAGGAAGACCGGGAAACCACACAAGCTAGAACCCGACTAGGATCCAAAAGATCCAATCTCACAAACTGGCCGGCTAAGGCCTGCACATCCATCACCATAGGCCTCTCTGAAGCTGGTAAATATGCCAAACTCTCCACCCGGTGACTCAAGGCATCCGCCACAATATTGGCCTTGCCCGGGTGATACAAAATAGTAATATCATAATCCTTCAGCAACTCTAACCACCTCCTATGACACATATTTAGATCCTTTTGCTTGAACAAGTGCTGCAAACTCCGATGGTCAGTATAGATCTCGCAAGGCACACCATACAAATAATGATGCCAGATCTTCAAGGCATGAACAATAGTAGCTAGCTCAAGGTCGTGGATAGGGAAATTCTTCGCATGTATCTTCAACTGTCTGGACACGTAGGCAATCACCCTACCATCCTGCATCAACATCGCTCTGAGGCCAACCATCGAGGCATCACAATAGATAGTATAAGACCCCGAACCGGTAGGCAACATCAAAATTGGGGTTGTAGTCAAATCTCTCTTGAGCTTCTGAAAGCTCGACTCACACTTCTCTGTCCACTGAAATGGAGCACTCTTCTGGGTCAATCTAGTCATAGGGGCCGCAACCGATGAAAATCCCTCCACAAAAACGACAGTAGTAGCCCGCCAAGTCAAGGAAACTACGAATATCTATAGCTGAGGACGGCCTGGGCCAACTCTGCACGGCCTCTATCTTCCTCGGATCCACACGAATTCCCTCGCTCGAAATCACGTGGCCTAAGAATGCCACAAAACTCAACCAAAACTCACATTTTGAGAACTTTACATATAACTTCTTTTCTCTCAGGGTCTGAAGCACTGTCCTCAGGTGCTGCTCATGATCTTCCCGACTCCGGGAGTATACAAGAATATCATCTATGAAAACAATGACCAACGAGTCGAGATATGGCCTGAACACACTATGCATCAAATGCATGAAAGCTGTTGGGGCATTGGTCAGCCCAAATGACATAACAAGGAACTCGTAATGGCCATACCGAGTCCTGAAGGTAGGCTTCGGGATATCTGGCTCCCGAATCTTCAACTGATGGTAACCTGAGTGCAAGTCAATCTTAGAAAACACATGTGCGTCCTGAAGCTGGTCAAACAGATCCTCAATACGAGGCAAAGGATAACGGTTCTTCACTGTAACCTTGTTCAACTGGTGATAATCAATACACATACGCATGGATCCATCCTTTTTCTTCAAAAACAAGACAAGAGCACCCTATGGTGAAACACTGGGGCGAATAAACCCTTATCAAGCAATTCCTACAACTGATCCTTCAATTCCTTCAACTCAGGTGGAGCCATACGGTACGGAGGGATGGAAATAGGCTAAGTGCCGGCAATAGTTCAATGCCAAAATCAATGTCTCTATCGGGCGGCATGCCTAGAAGATCAGCTAAAAATACATCGGGATAATCCCTTACCACTGGGACTGAAGCAACAGAAAGGGTATCAACACTAACATCTCTCACATAAGCTAAATACGCGGCACACCCCTTCTCAACCATACGCTGAGCTTTAAGAAAAGAGAGAACTCTACAAGTACCACTCCACTCAATAAGCGGAATACCTGGCATAGCCAGCATCACGGTCTTGGCGTGGCAATCAAGAATAGCAAAATGGGCGACAACCAGTCCATGCCTAAAATAATGTCAAAATCAACCATATCGAGTAACAATAAATCTGCTCTGGTCTCAAAACCACGAATAGTAACCAAACATGACCGATAAACATGATCCACAACAAAAGAATCCCCCACAGGAGTAGAAACATAAACGGGGTCACTCAAAGAATCCCGAGGCACACCCAAATACGGAGCAAAGTAAGAAGACACATAAAAATAAACAGAGCCTGAATCGAATAGAACCAATGCCTCTTTGTGACAAACCAGTATAATACCTTTAATGATGGAGTCTGAGGCAACAGCCTCGGTACGAGCAGGAATAGCATAATATCTGGCCCAGCCCCTCTCTCGAGGGCGGCCTCTATCTCCCTGGCCTCTGCCCCTAGCCGGCTGGGCAGGTAGGGTAGCGGTTGGAGCTATGATCATGGCCTGAGAACTCTGCTGAGCACGTTGTGGCTGAGAAGTCTGTGGTGGTGCACTCCTCCCAAGTCTAGGGCAATCCCTCACCACATGGCGGGTGTCTCCACACTCAAAACAAGCTCTGAGAGGGCGTGGTGGATGTGATTCACTAGGGCCAGGTCTGCTGGACTAACCTCTAAAAGCACCCCGCGTAGGAGGTGCGCTAGAAACTAGAGGTGCATAGTAAGGCTCCTGAGGTATTGGCGGAGCCAGCACTACTGGCTGCTGGAAGAGCTGAATGAATGGGATAACCCACATAACCTCTACCATGATGACTTGCTGCTGGGGTACGGGCACCAGAGTAGTGGCCCCACTCTCGAGACCTCTTGGCCTCCCTCTCCCCTCGCTCCCTGGCGATCATACCCTAAATCCTCCTAGTAATGCTCACTACCTGCTGATAAGGAATGTCCATCTCCAACTCTCGAGCCATGCTAGATCTGATTGGTGGGATAAGACCCTCAATGAACCTGTGAACTCTCTCTCGAACTGTAGCAACCAAGGCTGGTGCATGCCTAGCCAATCTGGTATAGCGGATAGCATACTCCGAAATGGTCATAGCACCCTGGCGCAAATGCTCAAACTTTGTGCTCCATGCGTCCCTAAGACTCTGGGGGACGAACTCTCTCACAAAACATATCTGAGAACTGGGTCCAAGTCAGTGAAGCAGCCTCGACTGGACTGTCTATCTCATAAGTGCGCCACCAATCATAGGTGGCTCCCCGAAGCTAAAAAGCAGTAAAAGAAATCCCGCTAGGCTCTGCTATGCCCATAGTGCGAAGAATACGGTGGCACTCCTCTAGAAATCCCAAGGCATCGTCTGATGCTAATCCACTGGATACTGGGGGATCATACTTCTTGAACCTCTCAAGTCTCCGCTACTCGTCCTCTGAAGCAGCTGACTCGTCCTCGTGCTGAACTGGCGCTGCAGCTGGTGCGAGAATAATCTTGGGAGGCTGCTCAACCTGCACTCACGGCTCAGGATTGCGGACGGCGGGAGTCTGTGCTCCTCCCCCGGCCTGGCATGTGGCTGCAGCAAGGGGAAGCAACCCTGCCTGAGCCAAGGTGGTGTACATACTCATGAACTGAGCCAAAGTCTCCTGGAGAGCTGGAGTAGTAGTGGCAGTAGTGGGCGTCCCAGGTGCCTGGGCTCCGGCTGGATCTACTGGTGGTGCCTCGGCGGTAGCTCGCGCAGGTGCTCTGGCTGCACCACATGCGCGTCTTCGACCTCTACCCTGGCCCCGGCCTCTGATGGCTGCAGTCGGAGCGCGGGTGCCTGATCATCCCGAGTGGAACGTGTCCTAACCATCTATGAGAGAATAAAAGACAGAGTTTAGAATTTGTGATGTCAAAATATCGCACGACAAGGAAATCAAATGAAGTGGAAATTTTCCTAACAGTTACATAGCCTCTCGTAGATAAGTACAGACGTCCCTATACCGATCAGCGAGAATCTAATCAACCAGCCTGTGTTCCGTGACTCCTATAAACCTAGAGCTCTGATACCAACTTGTTATGACCCCAGTTCGCCATCTGTGAACATGTAATGATGGCACCTAGCTCCTAAAAATAGGTAAGCCTAAAAATGCGGAACAACAACATAACTTGCAGAATAAATTATTTAAAAATGAACAATTAAAAGAATGTATAAAAGATGTCGCTCGACATATATTACTCAATAATGCGGAAGTCTACAACATCACCCCAAAACCCAGAAACTCACGAGAAACATAGGCTAAAGAAGTACTATAAATGCTCTAATCTCCAGAGTGTCAACATCAAAGGTTAGAAAACTAAGTACTACAGATAGATTAAAGAAGGAGACTCTTCGATCTGCGGACGCTGCAGATATACCTCGAAGTATCCGTAGCTCTCCCTGCCTCAAGGGTAGTGCGCTGAGTGAAGGTACCTGGATCTGCACATGAAAACCATGCGCAGAAAGGGGCATAAGTACACCACAGCGGTACTCAGTAAGTGCTAAGCCTAACCTCAGTTGGGTAGTGACGAGGAAGGTCGGGGCCCTTGTGAGATAAAACACAATATATGATAGGATAAGGAAAACAGTATAGATAACGTCTACAACGAGAATTTAAACAGGATAAATAAGGGAAACAGTAATAGGAAGCAGAAACAAAACAATATAAGGAATACTGCTCACATCAGGAAGTAATAGTCGGGGATCTCTTGGTATCCCGAGGATCTCTTGGTATCCTCATCATATATACTAGAGATCTCTTGGTATCCCGAAGATCTCTTGGTATCCTCAAATATTACATTTTCATGTGCCAGGGACCTCTTGGTATCCCGCACCTCAATCCAGAACATAACGAATACAGGGGGATCTCACGGGATGTCGTCCCATAGTCCCAATTTAAAACACACAATAACAGCCCAAACAATAGGATAAATGCTAAACTCAGAACAAGTAATAGAAAATCCTAGCCTAATCATGCTTCACGGAGTATAAACAAGTCAGTTAAAACACTTAGGCAAGTAAGTCAAATAAATATGCTTCTCCAAACTAGCATAGGATAAAACTTGCAATTTAAAATAAACAGATAAGCAAGAAAACTCAATTTAAATACTTCAAGTAAAAACAGATTTCCAACAATTAGCTCAAGTATGCGCTCGTCACCTCACATACAAGGCATTCAATTACCAAATATCATATCCTCAGGGGAAAGGTCCCCCACACAAGGTTAGACAAGCCACTTACCTCGAACCGGCACAACAATCAACTAGAAACCACGCCTTTGCCCCGAGTATCCAACTCCAAATGGACCAAATCTATTCAATTCAATTACATATCGTAAATAACATCACAAACAACTAATTGTACTATTTAATTTAAAGCTAAGGCGTGAAATTAGATAAAAAGACCAAAATGCCCTTCAGGACAACGACTCAGAATTGAATAATTTTTATATTTTCAGAACCCTCGTACTCTCATGAGTCTAAGCATATAAAAATCTCCCAAATCGGAGGTCAAACACCCACTCAAAACTCCACAATTTTGTCTATGAAGTTTCTTCCAATTTTCCCAATTTTTGGTCCTCAATTCGAATGTAAATGAAGGATTTAACTACATAATGATGGAATATAACTAGAAGGGATTAGAGAAACGTTACCCAATGAACTCCTCTTCAAAAACCACTCAGAATCGCCCTCTCCCGAGCTCAAATTTGATTTTTCTAACTTTTGAAAACTAATCAAATTTGATTTTTCTAACTTTTGAAAACTAACCCTCGAAATCTCTATATCTGAACAGTGGTTTCCGCTTCTGCGGTTAAGGGACCGCATCTGCCGTCTCGCTTCTGCGGACCAAGTGCCGCTTCTGCGACTTTTTTCCTTTTTGCTAGGTTCCGTTTCTGCGGTCTTATACCGCACCTGCGGATTCCGCTTCTACGGTTTCCACCTTGTAGCCCAGAGCTGCATCTGCAATGAAAGTCTCGCAGGTGCGTAACCGCATCTGCGGTTGAACTTCCGTGCCTGCGGAAAAGCTGAGGGAGTCCAAATTCCGCTCCTGCGATGGCTAGGCCGCTTCTGCGGCTTCGCACCTGCGGAATCGCAAGTGCGATTATGACAGGTACCAGTGCTACCTTCAGCAACTTTTCAACTTCAAAACCTTCTGTTAACCATCTGAATTCATCCCAGTACCCCAACCAAAAGCATCAATAACACCTAAGACCTCATTCAAACTTGTACCAACCCTTAAACCACCTAAAACAACGTCAGAAACTCGATTAAATCAAGGATTTGAGCCTAAGAACCTCAAATTTCATCAACACACACTTTCGATTAAAAACCTACCCAAAACACACCCGAATGACCTGAAATATTGCACATACATACCAAATGACATGCTGGAGCTACTGCAACTTTCAGAATTCCAATCCAACCCTCGGATCAAAAACTCACTATCGGACCGGAAACCTCAAAAATTCAAACTTCGGCATTTAAAACCTAAATGAGCTATAAGGACTTCCAAAATACATTCCTAACATGCTCCCAACCCTGAAATCACCTAACGGAGCTAACGGAACCATCGGATTTTCATTCCGAGGCCGTCTTCACACTGTTCTATCTACGGACCACTTTTCAACACTTACCCTCTCATTTAGGGACAAAGTGTCCCAAAACAGTCCGAAATACAACACCGAATGTCCCGACAAACCAAAATAGCAGAAATGAACTTAGGGGAAGCATTTAATAGGGAATCAGAGCGTTAATTCTTAAGACGACCGGCCAGATTGTCACATCTAATTTTGGCCAAATAGTGATTTTGCATTTTTCATGGAACAATGTAATTTTTAGATTATTCTAATCAAATATCATGAACCATAAACATATATTACATGATTTTTAGAATAATCATAATACTCAGAACAAATATTCATGTTAAGAACAATGAAGTTTTACAGAATTCAAGACCAATCTTTGCAGGTAATTCAAATGTTGCATATTAACATGATGCTTATTTTATTGTTCACCCTAGTCATTTAATTAGGCGTGAGTAAGCTCTGATACCAATTGTTGGATTATATATCACAGCGGAAGCAATCACAGAATTTTATTCACGTGTGAATTAAACAATTAGCAACTACGGAGATTATACGAGTTACCTCTTGAAGCGTGAACAGAGCAAATTGATATCCTTCTCCAGTTCCAGAATTGCAAGACCTCAGCAACCTTCCACAGTCTTCTACTGTGTTACCCAAATAAAAACTGAAAAATAGAGAACTTCGGGTGGGCAAAATTCAAGGAAGAGAAACATGTGTTTTTTCTGTGTAAAAAAAACAACCAGCTATATACCATGTATATATAGCTGCATTTTCTGGGTCAAAACACTTTTCCAAAACCTGTTAGGTTTTCTTCTTCCACTAAAGAATGATTTCCTTTATTTCTTATTATTCAGGCACAGTAAGGGACCACAAAATTTAATTAACAAGGCTTCCTATTATGGAATTAATTTCTACCATAATTAATTACGAATTATTCCACCAAAAATTCGTCATTGCACTCCTTAGTTCAATTTCGAAATTATTTCATAAAACCTTATTTAACTCCCCATGCTAAGATTCAGATACTAACCAATCAAATTAAATTACTGACAATTTAATTTATTGATTACTTCCTTTAGACTTTCGCTTAACTTATTTCATGTGTCGAATACAAAATCCACCGGTAGGGTTTACACATGAAACCTTATAAGCTTTCATAAAGGAGTATCATCAATCTCAAAAAACCAGACATGGATTCCATCAACTAATTATTACTTCGCCAATGTATATCATTATTGTCCAACTTACCAGGTTTATTGACCCACGAAAGAATCTCGTCTTTTAATAAATCAAAACAATAAATGATATACACAACTAATAATAATTATATCAAGATTAAAAGTATAATTACATTGAATGGACTAGAGAAATTATTTTATTAAGACAGTATAAAATACTCATCTCTACTTGATCCGTTCAATACATACACAATGTACTAGCACAAGAAGTTGGAATTAAACCATTCCCATAGTCAAGATAAATTATATTTAATGTTTTGCTATAACCATTCCAATGGCTTGTCCAATTCCATCATTAGATTGTGAGCGTAAACTTTATGACTTATGAGAACCGATTATTTAATCTTCCGTGTATAAGCTAAACTCTATACACTAAATCATCTGTTATATAAACAATGGACACACAAACAAATACATGATCTATTTAAAATAAAACTTTATTGAATTGAATAAATAAATAAACAATTATTTCATAAAGAATACTATAACAATACGCATGGTTTATATAGTATATCCTAACACCGATGACTCCGATGTTCGCAGTTTCATTCTGGGTTTAGTTCGTCCTCTTCCATTCGAGTTTTAGTTCAAGGTTGTCATCTGCTGGGTTTCCAGATTTCATGGGGACTTCGTCAATTAATATGGGTTTCCGGTAAATTTCAGTTCGTCGATTCAAACTGAGGTTCCGGTCGCAGGTTCATATGCTTGTTTAATCATTTGTTGGGTATTCTCTCCTTAATCAATATTTCAAACCACTGCAGTGAGGTGCATTTCCCGAACCTTTATGTTATTTCATTTCGTTATTCATAGTTTGGTGAAGGATTTTTGGTATTCTATTACGTTGGTTTGTTTGCATTTGTTGTCTTAGTTTCATTATTTGGTTAAGTGCCTTGATTCGTGATAGCTAATAGGATGAATTGATATTTCAACGCAACCTTGACTTATATAACTAAAAGTTTCGTAACTTATCCGGTAGATGAAATGATGAAGGAAACGACTTGAGTTGAAACTGATTTAGGCACTTGGTGCGCCGCAGGGATATAGTACGCTGTTTTTTTTTCAAGTTAGCCTTCATGTCTAGTTGATATTTATGTCACTATTTTCTTAAACTTGCTTGATAAAAATTGTGGCTCAACCTAAGCTATTGTGTTAGTTAATTAGGAAAGGAATATGGGTTTAAGTTGGTTTTAAATGTAAATGGTTTGTTGTGACAATCTTGCTCAAAATTAGAAGCACACAGTGAGTTAGGCTTGGGTTAATAAAATTTAAAAGGTTCTGGTCGAAGGAGTTAATTCAAAGTTAAAAAGAAATTGAGTTATTTTTCTTATGGTTTTGTCTAATTGCGTTGTTAGAATGTATGTTTAGGCCGACCATATTTGGGTAGGCAAGCTTTAGGATTTTATTTTTTTAATTTTGAGGCGAGAGGTCGTTCCCTTAGTTACATTTATTTGGGGAATGCCCCGAAGGATTTGTATATATTTTATTCTTGGGAATGCCCCGTAGTATTCTGTAATTGGAGGCCGAAAGCGAACTTGTAGTACTTTTGCTTTTGTTTTATTTTTATTTTTTCTTTTTCTTTATTTTAGGTGGGGACGACCTCGAGGCTCTTTTGTGTATATTTTTTCTTTTTTTGTGTTTTTGCCTCAATTCGAACATTTTAAAAGCCAACTAGATAGAGTACGCAACCTTGACTTTCACGGGATTTGGGGAGTGCCTAACACCTTCTCCCCGAGTCAAATTAACCTCCTTACCCAAATCTCTGGTGCGGACTTTGTTTTGGAGTCCAAAGTGTTTTAAAGGAATTTTTTTTTTTTAAAACGGTGGCTTGGCTTGGCTTGCCACACCGAAATCAATGTCAGGTGGCGACTCTGAGTTATTTCCTTTTGACCATAAATTTTGTCACTTTTTAATTAAAACCCCTTTTCAATCTTTACTAAATCCTTGTATTATTTTTAAGAGGGTTAGTGAGGTTGGTAAAAAATGGGTGTGACAGCTCTGGCGACTCTGCTGAGGAGTTGCAGGTTCAAGCTGGTACTCTATCTTGTTGGCTTTTAGGATATTAGGTTGAGGTTTTTATATGTTTTGTTTGCTTTGTTTGATTTTTATTGTGTTTATGTCTTTTTATTATTTTCTAGTGGCTTATTTATTTATAGTTTTTTCTTTATGTGTTACTACTTTATAAACTGTCATCATTTGCATAACTATAGGTCTTCTTTCTTCAACAAGTCTTCCGGAGTACGTTTGAGCGTACACGGCCTTTTTGTGAGTCACCTGTGTCTTTAAGAGGGTGGCGTGGGAGCGTGGAGTGGGCGGACAGCTAGAGCAGCCGCCATCGACCACGTGCCGCCCCGAATTGCCTTGTCTAGTGAATCCTAACAAGACATTCAATCATCCCTATGTGATACACGTTATATCTTTGAGGGTAAAAAGGTTATTTGGCAGACTGATGCTTGGGAAATAAGGGTGAAAGACGAATGTCATGCCCCGAACCTGGGCCTAGATGTAACACGACACTCAGTGCTTGACTACATGTGACCGAGCGAACCAACTGGCTGGCTGAATCAACATGTGGTATCATAACATACTGAATGCGGAAGATAAACTAACACATGCTGATATACTGAAAATCTAGATGATATAAATCAAAGTGCGAAAATACTAATACAATTTTAAAACATATTTGCAGCCAACATAGCTTAATATGAAAAGCCTGTGACTCTATCTAACTATTACTCTAGTCTATGAAGCCTCTAATGAAATACTGAAAACGCTGACTATCTGAAAATACTGAGGACTGTAAGGTAATGATAATGCCCCGGAATAACTGGAGATTACCAAATAGCTGGTGCGAGAATCATAGCCCTCTCAATCATTAACCTGTAAATCATTATTTGCATTGTGAGATGCAGGCCCCGGACAAAAGGTACGTCAGTACATTTGAATTGTACTGATATGTAAAGCAACTGAAAGAAAGAATTATAAATGCTGAAACTGAAACTAAGCTGATAACTGAAATGATAGCTATTGAAACTGAAACTGAAACTGAAGTGAAAATTGGTAACTGAACTGATAACTGAAAAGATAATTGATAATTGATAACTGAACTGAATAAAGGAAGTAAGGATATGAATACTCCCTCTTTTGAATGATGAACAACCTGTTTATCTGAATAAGTTACGGCTTCGGGCCCAATATATATATGCACAAGCTACGGCCTCAGGCCCAAGTATACGTATACATAACTACGGCCTCATGCCCAAAAATGCATAAAGCATAAACTACGGCCTCAGGCCCAAACATGCATAAAGCATAAACCACGTCCTCGGGCCCAAGTATGCATAGAGCATATAAACTACGACCTCAGACCCAAATACAGGTGTTCAACATTCAGGAACTGAGAATCAAACTGCAATACATGATAATGAAATACTAAATCATACTGAGTTACATGATAATGGAATGCTGGATCACACTGAGTTACATAATACTAAAATACTGAATCGGACTAGATTGAGACATGTGTTCTTGAACTGATTATGAACACTGAAACTTCAACTGTTTATGGCATACTGAGTAATCTATACTAAGACTCGGGGGCATCAAACCCAAGTCTATAATGAATACAAACTGAGCTCACAACGTTCAGAATGAAAGTGGTGAACGAGTTATGAAGCTAGAGAATAGAAGTTCTACAACTATTCAAGGAACTAGGATTAACTATATTTCCGAGGCAATTAGTGACGTCGTGAAAGAAACATAGTGTAGGGAGAATCATTAAAATTCCCAAACATAGAGAGTTAGTCTCACATACCTTAACTTCCTGCTCTTGAGAGTAATACAACATTCGCCAACCCTTTCAACTTTAATCTATATCAATACAAGTCAAAGGGATTACATATTAGCAACAATAGTCATGTTTTGGTCACTTGGGTATTTTATCAAACACTTGGTGGCATAAAGCTTCATAGCCCTTGTTAATGGTGTTTCTGCACCCAATAACTCATTCTCTTGCTCCTAAATAAATTCTAAAGTCTCAAATGGTTATAATCAACATTATTCTTTATCACCCATAAGGTAAACAATACTCTTAACCAATAATCAACAATCAATACATCAAACCTATAACAGTTCATACTTTTCTATCAAACCAATCAACTCAAATCTCATGATCTAGGGTCAGTAATCATTAAACCAATGATAGAATCAATTAGAGGTTGAAGACATTACCTTTTTGAAGTTCAATCTCCTTGAATTCGCGTTCTAGGATTTCTTCTCTCAACAATGGTGTCTCAATCGAATATCTAATGATATGGAGGGTTTACCCATGTTAATAAGATGTTGGGAAATTGAAATTAACTTAGAATCACCATTAAAACTTACCTTCGGTGGTGGAGGGACCCTTAAGGAGTTAGGTTTTTGAGAGCTTTACTTTTTAGAGCAAGTTTTCATGTTATGGGCCTATGGAGGACGAAATAGGGCTAAAAAATGACTTCCCAAGTCGTCCACCGCGTCCTGGTTGGTGCAGCCACGGTCCCGACCGCAGTAAATTGCTGGAACACTGCTTCGCCACCGCGGTCGTGGTAAAATGTGGCAGACTGCGGTGGTTGCATACTATTCTGTAAAACGGGCGTAACCTTTTGTACAGAGCTCTGTTTGGGCTCCACAATATATAGTTGGAAAGCTATTTCAAAGGCCTACAACTTTCAGCCTTTGTTTTTTTTCAAATTCCTTTCATAGTTTCACTAAAACCTTCTAGAAGACAGACCTTCTGCAAACTTAGTTGATTTTGTCAAATCTTATGCACCTCACTCTGCATCTTGATTCCAAAACAACTATTTTCACCCATAATCATCCCTATGGGGCTTCACATGTATAAAATATCAAATTAATACCCATTTAATATGTCCACACCTAGTCCGAACATTATCTCTCCCTTGGGATCATTCGTCCTCGAATGATTGTCCTGACTGTAACCTCCGCTAACTCCGAACCTTAAACGGGTCTAGTGGAAACATGGACTTTCATTAACACTTGCATACTAAACATAATGAATATATGATTACTGAACTGAATGACTACTGCATTGATTGAATATTAGGCTGCCATAGATACGTGAATACTGAATTAACATGGATATCTGAATATTGAACGGGCACGAATAACTGAGTATTTAACTAACATCACTATCTGAGTACTAAGTTGGCATGAATATCTAAGTATTGAACTGACATGAGTAGTTGAGTATTGAACTGACTTGAATATTTGAGTACTGAACTGACATGAGTATCTGAGTACTGAACTGGCATGAGTATCTGACTACTGAACTGACATGAGTATCTCACTACTAAACTGGCATGAGTATCTGAGTACTGGAAACTTGAATGTTATAACATGACACGTGAAATACTAGTTGTACCACCACTAATTCTGGTGGCAACTCCAACTCATTAGCTAAATGACTGATCCTTCACAAGATTCTATATGACCGAATATAGTAGGGACTATGCTTTCCCTTTCTTCCCAAATCTCATAATGCCCCACATAAGCAAAACTTTCAGAAACACCCAATCACCCACTTGGACCAACCAAATGGCGATCTATGCCTTCTCCCATACCGAGTCTCGCACGGTGCCATCTTGGTACTGAAATGGTAGGTGTTGTCATTAGCAAGGTCAATGAGAGGTATGTGATCATCCCTATTACTTTTAACATCAAGGACATATCCTCAACTGTTTAAATAAAATGCTTTGCCTGGCCATAAAGTCTACGACATTCTTTTTCATGTCGTTCAACGAATAAATCTCCTTGGTCATGATGTATATTTGGGAACCTGGATGGAAAGAATACCTAAAATTATGGACTTTTTAACATGATCTTCCCTCTTTTAAGTCCATATGTGACACACAATCTGTCCTAGTACCTCAAAGTACTATCATCTCCCCCTTATTCAAAAGCCATCGTCTTATACTTATGAATGTCCTCTTTCAACTGCACCATGTAGGGATCATCAAATTGTTTCTCCTTCCCTTTGGCTACTAAGGAGGAACAATTCATATTTTTTACAACAACTCTACTATCTTTGGAGTACGCAAATTGAACTCCTAGCTGGGCTAAGCGGTGAACTTATTTCGCCAGAATGGTCTTATCTACCTCGATCATGAGTTATACTTCTCACACTTGATTATCTTCTTAAGCACTTCCTGAAAACACTTATAGAATTGTTGTGAGCTAAGCCTTTAACCAGTACTCCGAAGACTAGAGTCTCGTGCAATTGCACGACCCTCGTGATGCATAACTGGGCATGATGTTGTAGCTTTCTGTGATCATTTTATCATCAATAACTAAACTTGGTGATCATTCTACTCACTTCTTTTTTTTCTTACACATGCTAGACATAATCCGTGTGGTAATTATATAATTCTCCCTCATTACCGAACTAATTTTTTTTTCTTCATATCCTATGCTAACTATTCAAGTTTCAAATCACTAACTGGACTTACTAAAAATTTTCACATCACCCCTTAGACCAAAGGTCTTATAATTGCGGATCCTTCTCTTTTTGTTGGGATATAAATAACTTTCTTTATTTTCTGCAATTATTTACACTCAATGTCAATGACGGCTCAACTTCCAACTAACTTCTGAGAAATCCTTCTTACTAGGAAAGACTATATTACCTATATAAATGGAAAGCTAATGTATTCACAACTATCATACACAATCTTAATAATTTAACTCTGCTTACACTGCCAATCTTGGAGAACCCCCCCCCCCTCCTTTTCGATAGCTCTTAAAGGGTATTCTTCTATAGTTTGCTCTCTCACTGCTAGCTGTTTATTTCCACTACCACTGTACTTCGAGTATAACTTAAACTCTTTGGGTTCTAGCACATGCGTTCGGTATTTCAAACCGCCATCCATTCACTAGAGATAACCTGGCTAAGTGAATCCAATTGTACCTCTACTAGCTCTACTGAAATTGCTAATTTGTTATATCTACTCAACACTTACTAAATATCCTTTTTCTAACCACCTGCTAGCGTCATATTTTCTTCTCCTGCTCTGAATAACTAAAATGAAGCATAAGGTTACTCCTAACTGCCTCATCATCTGATCATATTCTTTTGTCGTGCACTATCATTCTTTTTGAACTATGCACATGGATCGCACTTAGGGAAAGTTCATCTGTCTTAAACAAAATTGTAATATCTAACCCCAAACTTTCTATACACTTCAAAATCACTTCAGACTATAAACCTACAACCTAAACACATAGTCATATCAAGGGGAACAGTCATATCTTTTATCCACAATAATAGCCACTTCGTATATAAATTCACTAACATGGTACTTTCTAGTTCTGATTTGAATAAATCTAAACGACATAAAATCATTCCCTAAAATTTAATGTTGCCTGCTCTTGGTTCTCATTTCGTACATTATATTATTCTTAGCTATATTTCCCTTAGGCTCTTTTCTGTCCAAAACTATAGTGATCAATCCTATGCCTGCTACGGTTGAATTCTTAACCTGATACACCGTGGGGTCTGACTTATGGATACACTGCCATATATATCTGATAAATCACTTTATGCACCATCCAGTGAGTCTTGGGTCTTAATCCCTAAAACATGCGAAGATTTTGCTATAATCATTGTTACTAACATTTTTTTTGAGCATCCATATGCATCACTGTATACTCACAAGTCACCAGAAATTTTGATACACTAAAAATGACATGACCCAAAATCCACTAAGGGTCGTGATGGCGCCGAACACTGCTGTCAGGCAAGCCAACCCAAATTACTTGATGAAGTTCTCATTCCTTAACAATCTTGAAAACTAAGATTTTCCTTCAATTTTTCATAAGATGAAAAGATAACTGCTTCGACACAAATTAAATAATAAGAAATTAGTACAAAATATTTCAAAATCATTCCAGAACCCGGTGTCACAAGTGCATGAGCATCTACTGATAAAGAAATAAAATACAATATCCATCCGGAAAATAGTGGACAGGAAGTAAATACAATATACTGGGAGGGACTATACTAGCTGCAGGCCGCCTCGAATAATGCAACTCACCTACTCCCAGAATCATCTGTGCTGCTACGCCTAGTAGGCCGCTAGAGTTACATATACATGTGCAACAAAAATGCACAGAAGTGTAGTATGAGTATGAAAACAACGTGTACTCAATGAGTATCCCATCTAATCTCGAAGAAGTAGAGACGAGATGGTCGACTTCGACACTTACTAGTGGTCCAATAATGATGTCAATAATACATTAAATCGTGGATTTCTATAAACATGATTTTTAATCCAATAGAAGGAAACGAGCAAACAATTAATTCATTTATAGGAAATTTCCAAAATTTTCTTTTCATTATTTATCCATATATTTTCAAGCCATGAAAGGCAATAACAACTTAAATAAGTTCAAGGCAGCTATACAAGCATGCGGATATTATGCCGAGGCGACGACCCAATCCAACAGAAATAAACTGTGCACTTGCGGAGGGTCGACGTCGCGCCTATAGATGCATCTATTTAATCTGTCGAGGCGTTCGGGCCGTTCAAAAATTAAACACACACAGACGGTCAATCAAGTAATCAACAAGGAACAAATATCCATAGGAAAGCCAATTATCTTTTAAAGATTTTTGAAAATGAAGTTTAATCTTTTGTGGAAATTCATTTACTAACTCGGGGTGATTTAAGCAATTCAAGCCGTCAATAAGTCCACAAATAATCCAAGTATAGCATTCTTTGGGTCCTAAACTACCCGAACAATAGCATAATAGTAGCTACGCACAGACTCTCATCACCTCATGCGTACGTAGCCCCCACAAATAGGAGCATATAACCAATTAACTCACCTATGGAAAAAATTCCGTCTTACAAGGTTAGAAAGGAGACTCACCTCGCTCCGATGTTCCATAATCGGCATTCCACGCCCTTCCGAAGAGTCGAATCGATGCACAACGCTCCAAAACTAGCCAATAATTATGTAAACCCATTAATATATGCTAAGGTACTCATTATAATCCAATTTAATACAATTCCTAACCCCGATCGAAGAGTTGACAAAAATGCCCTCGGGCCCACATGCCCGAAATCCAAAATTTCTCGAAGATAAATTTTACCCAAGAACTCACAAACTTAAATATATAATTTTCTCTTAAGTCCATACCCAAAATCGTGGTCAAAATCCAAGAATACTAGTTTTCTAGGTCTTCCCTCAAACCCCAAATTTTCTACAAATTCCTTGCCTAAATCCATATATAAACTTTGTATTTAACTCGAAGCTAGCACAAATTACTTACTTCATGACGAGTGATGAAAATGGCACCTCAAAGCTGCTCCTAATCGGCTCCAATGGAAGAAAAATGGGGTTGAAATGAACCCAACCCCGGATCTTAAAAGATCTCACTGCCTCTGCAATTTCCGCACATTGACCGCTTCTGCGGTTCCGTAGGTGCGGTTGAAATACCGCTTTTACGGTCCTCCCTTTTCCGCTTTTGCGTTCCTCCATCCGCAGTTGCGGTCAAGCTTCTGCAGAACCTTGACCGCATCTGCGGTCCACGAGCCCCTGACCAAAATCCGCTTCTGCGCTCCTCCTTCCGTAGGTGCGGTCCCGCTTCTGTGGAAATATGACTGTATCTGTGGTCCCAGCTCCCTTCACCTCCAACCGCTTCTGCGGTTACTTTTCTCGCTTTTGCGGTACCGCTTCTGCGGTTAACCCACCGCAAAAGCGGTTATACCAGCAACCAGACCCTTCAGCTATCTCAAAATTCCAAGTTTCGATCCGTTAGCCACCCGGAATCCACCGGAGGCCCCCGGGCCCCAAACCAATCATACCAACCGGTCCCATAACACATTACGGACTTGCTCGAGGCCTCAAATCTCATCAAACAATGTTAAAGTCATGAATCAACTCCCAATCCAAGCTTTATGACCTTTAGAACTTCCAACTTCTACTTTCGATGCTTAAACCTGCCAAATCACGTTCGATTGACCTCAAATTTTGCACACAAGTCATATTCGACATTACGACCTACTCCAACTTTCGAAATCGGATTCCGACCCTGATATCAAAAAAGTCCACTTCCGGTCAAACTTCTCAAAAACCTTCAAATTTCTATCTTTAGCCAAATGATTCCAAAATGACCTACGGACCTCCGAATTCATTTCTGATCGCGCTCCCAACTCCAGAATCACCATACGGAGCTTCTCCTAGACTCAGAATCCCAAACGGATATCGACAACACCGAACTGCACTTCAACCCAAACTTATGAAATTTCTTTCAAAATGCTACTTTCCACGGTGGGCGCCAAAATGCTCCCGGGTCATCCAAAACCCGATCCGGGTATACGCCCAAGTTTAAAATCATCATACGAACCTGTTGGAACCTTCAAATCCCGATTTCGAGGTCGTTTACTTAAAAATCCAATCTTAGCTAATTCTTTCAACTTTAAGCTTTCGAAATGAGAATTCTCTTTCTAAATCAATTCTGAACTTCCCGAAACTTAATTCCAACCACGCGTACAAGTCATAATACTTGAAATAAAGTTGCTCATGGCCTCAGACTGCTGAACGATGCACTAGGGCTCAAAACGAACGATTGGGTCGTTACATTCTCTCCCACTTAAACATATGTTCATCCTCGAACATGCTGAGAACTGCACTGGAGTAATTTGAAATCATTGTTTGACACCTCATGCACCTTCCCATGCTACCACAACTCAGTTCAGCTCATTAGCTCGATAAATTCTGAGGATATTTCCTTTTATTCAAGCAGATAAGCCTTAGAGCCTAATTCCAACATCCGAAATTCTATGCCCGACCTGTTTCCAACATACGCTCACCGTATCAATAACTACACGCAGCCCTAAAACACGACTGCCCACCTTAGCTGAATTCACAACTTGCACCACTTTTACTCATCGAACCACTATAACATTCTCTGATCAATTTAATCAAAATTCCACGAATCTGATGCCCCCATTGCACCTCATGACCTACATAGGTCTTGCTCTAATTCTTACAATACCGCCATGATGGAAGAGATGTGTAGAAATTCATAACCGACTACCGAATCAACAAATCATTAGGTCTATACTCCTGACAAGAACCATCACCTCATTCTTAACCAAATAATGGTCTTAGTTCCATAATATACTTCATATAGTCGGATTGCACTAATCCTATATCAAAGGATCTCGTCTCATCCAGAACAAACTGTTCAAAAAATAAGCTACCCTAGACATAATCAAAAGTCTCATATGATGTCACAATGTGCCAATAGGCTACCAATTTGAACGCGATACAAAGGAAAATGAACTCTGGAAGGAATTACCTAACTCACGCACTAATACGGACTTTCCTTAGAAAATAGGAAGCAAGACATACAAAAATAGCATATAGAAAACTATACTCAACATCACACTGTTGCGGCGCGCAACCCGATCCAAATAACATACCTATGGCAGCGTGCCACCCGATCCACACATAGATCTCACATAAGGAGATGCACATCTAGCTAAATTTTCTTATAACAATGAAATACCGAATTTTGGTCACAAGCACGCTAAGTGCATAATACCATCCCTGAGGAGACATATAGCGATATAAGCTACGAAACTCAAGCACACTGAGGTGCGATATACAATCTAAATCTCAAGAGCCAATTTGCTCATATAACATCATTTTTACGCGGATCCTCAACACATAAGAAATTTCTTAAGCCGCCTCACAACTCACACGGCGCAATGCATCACTACTTGATATAACTGACAATGAAATTAAACCCTGACTACTCCCCCATAAGGAGCGCATTACTGAAATGAACACGTCGGGCCTAATATAGTGCCCATATTCACATTTAAATCCATTGACCCCTTAGCTGATTCCAATCACACTGACTAGGCTAATAGACTGGCAAAGGTCCATAATGACCCCCTCTTTTACATAACACACAAGAACAACCATCATAACCGGAGTAATCCTCCACAGCCCACAACCCAATAAGTTGGGTGCCCTCCAGGCATATATTCTCAAATTAACGATATTATCACAATATCCACACTTTGTTTGAATCTTTAATCAGTCAAGTGACTACATGCCACACTTATACAATCTTTCTGTAGGACACGCTCCCACAACCTACCATAACAAATAACAGGTCCGTACACCCAAACCACCATCCGCACTAACGTTGAAAAGAGATCAACAATCCTTAACTAGGATGCAAAGCCTCTTTCACAAAACACCGATCTCAGGTGGCACTAACGACAATACCAACATACTTTAAACATCGAAACTCCTTTCCTGCTCATCCGAGCTCGTGACATCCTTGTTACCACCGAACCGCAACCTTGATCCTCACTCCGAATTCTATAATACTCGCTGCACCCATCATGCCAACATGCAATAGAACACGATTCTCATCATAACTCCGGAACCATTAATAGGTTAACATTTCATCATATAAAACCTTCTTCTACACTCACTTTAGGAGAACCATAGCCGCACACAGGTGTATTCCCATAACCGTAGAATATGCAAATCTCTAAGTAGTGGTCTAAGCCACCAGAGCCCTTCTAGTATCCGCCTCCACATAACGAGCCACAACGGAAGAATGCCTTTGAATAAGATTAATTACGGCGGCTGACAAGCCTCATACGTACCGCCACAAATCACTTACATAACTTGATCACGCTGAAGAAACTGATCACTACTACCAATATGCCAATTCAACTATGGCTAACAAATCTATCTTCTTCCAATTTATCCTTGACTGCCCTATGAACAATAACAACCCCATTCAACACTTGCCACACTCTATCCGCACTCATCCCGAGTGACCTTGAATCACGAGACCATGCTGGCTAAAATCTCATGAAACCTTTTCATACCTTCGAAATGCTACACCGCAAGTCAAAACATCATAGAACATTCTGTGCCCTTTTTCATAAGTTGCTACAAAGCTTGATTCTTAATCGTACCTATAAGCTTGACATCATTAGGCACCACACTTTACCTCTTGAATACACTAGGATTGTTACTGAGAGCCACCCGCTCTGACGTGATCCCGAATATAATCAACTCCATGAATACCCTCTCAATGGAGCACTCGACAGACTCCCTCCCCGAGTCTGAACATGGGCCAATAAGGCCAACGATAACACACCTTTAATAATTCCATTGCTCAAATTACCACTTATGTTCTTTTCCCATAGCTGAAGTAACCCATCAGCATGCTAATAACCGGAAACCTCGCAAGTAGTTAACCATGCAACCCAATCATAGACGGTGGGACTCTCCTACTTAGCTCGAAGCCACTAGTACATAACTCTAGAGTCCACCAGGATTTTTGATCTCTTATTGACGTAACCTTGCACAATCAACCGCCAAAATTATTGATATCTTACTATAGAAACCCCCTTTTTATACTCTGAATCATTAACGACATTCGCACGACCGATCCCTTCGCTGTATAACCAATAGAATTCTTCGCAGAAGCCTCGCCAACCACGCGACTGCTAACCTGCTCACATGAATAACCCACCTATAGAAATCACTCCTTGATACCTCCCAATGATGTTGCACGGGGTACAATCATTATGACATCAATAACCCATCTTGGGTTCGAGCTCACTCTCCAGCTGCACAAGTTCATTCATCCCCCGTGGACACCACTTAAATGTGCGGCAACAACCTTCCAATTTGAGGTTATGTTGTATCATTCTTCATTCAAGCAGCTCCTTCCCGCTATATCAAATCTCCTATCGCATAATGGCCCATACCGTAAATCAAATCCATAGACCTCAATCACCAACCATTAAAATCCCCAAGTCGTTCCAAACTCTCCTTAAAGTGCGTAGTCATCCTACCACAATTCCTATATGTAACTCCGCCACTCTCCCGCTTTGGCGGAACTCATCCCTTTCATCGTCTACTCGACCTTTGCTTCTTATACGTGGCCTTCTAGAAATTTTAGCCACCGCCTGACACTTCCCACATGTCTTTCCTTGTCCTTTGCTGCTCAGTTGTTGCCTTAAATAAATCCAACTTTGTAGTACTTGAACCCATGAATCGCTACTAACCTTAAACCCTTTCGAAGATCTCCTTTCTCGAGCCGTCAACATTAGGAACACCGATTCGATCCTGCACCGACGCTCCCTGCTATATCTAACAGTTGTTTCTTCATTACTGACCCACAATATCCTGCTCCAGAGGAAATTGTAGAAGATCAGAACACCAGAGAACTTAGTACCTTCAATAAGGACAACAACATCTCATCATAGAAGAAAACTTCACCATGCCCGCAATTACCAAGTCTTGTTACCCCATCAACCCAACCTGAACATTCTCCTCCAGATTGCCTTTCCCCTTCCGGGAATAAAATACTGAATCCATATATCATGCACAGAGTAAACCTCCCTTCAAGTCATTCACTGCCTCGATACGTAGGCAAACATCCTACCATCATATCAATACTGCGAAATAGTCGTTCATAAGAATCATGGCAACTTGTGCCTAGCCTCAAAGCTCTCAGAAGTACCGCTACTGAGCTGAAATAATAGAATATCCTTCCACAAGGCGACGATAATAGTTCACACAATCCCGCAGGGAGAAACACCTCGCACCACATTCATACTACCATTACAATCCTTAAATTCTTGATTTATAACCAGCGGTTCGCGTCGCGTAAGATTGAGTAGCAGATAAATAAAGGCATAAGCCTCAAAGGAATCAAATCGCACGATGAGGAATCAAGAAGGGAAGTACTCCTAACAGCCGTGTAGCCTTCCGGAGATAAGTACAGACGTCTCCGTACCAATCCGCGAGACTCTACTAGACTTGCACATGACTCGTGAGACCCTAGGAACCTAGTGCTCTGAGACCATGTTGTCACGACCCAAAATCCACTAAGGGTCGTGATGGCGCCGGACGCTTCTATCAAGCAAGCCAACCCAAATTACTTGATGAAGTTATCATTTTTTAAAAATCTTGAAAACTAAGATTTTACTTCAATTTTTCATAAAATGAAAAGATAACTGCTTCGATTCAAGTTAAATAATAAGCAATTAGTACAAAATATTTCAAAACAATCCCAGAACCCGGTGTCACAAGTGCACAAGCATCTACTGATAAAGAAATAAAATACAACATCCATCCGGAATACATTGGACAGGAAGTAAATACAATATACAGGGAGGGACTATACTAGCTGCGGGCCGCCTCGAATAATGCAACTCACCTACTCCCAGAATCATCCATGCTGCTACGCCAGTAGGCCGCTAGAGTTACATATACCTGTGCAACAAAAATGCACAGAAGTGTAGTATGAGTACGAAAACAACATGTACTCAATGAGTATCCCATCTAATCTCGAAGAAGTAGAGACGAGATGGTCGACTTCGACACTTACTAGTGGTCCAATAATGATGTCAATAATACATTAAATCGTGGATTTCTATAAACATGATTTTTAATCCAATAGAAGGAAACGAGTAAACAATTAATTCGTTTATAGGAAATTTCCAAAATTTTCTTTTCAGATATCTTGGGTCGGTGATTCAGGGGGACGAAGAGATCGATGGGGATGTCACTCACCGTATAGGGGCGGGGTGGTCGAAATGGAGGCTTGCATCAGGAGTCTTGTGTGATAAGAAAGTGCCACAGAAACTCAAGGGGAAGTTTTAT
>MU769903.1:108773-119242 GCA_026770625.1 Nicotiana glauca
CGCCTCGAATAATGCAACTCACCTACTCCCAGCATCATCCATGCTGCTACGCCAGTAGGCCGCTAGAGTTACATATACCTGTGCAACAAAAATGCACAGAAGTGTAGTATGAGTACGAAAACAACATGTACTCAATGAGTATCCCATCTAATCTCGAAGAAGTAGAGACGAGATGGTCGACTTCGACACTTACTAGTGGTCCAATAATGATGTCAATAATACATTAAATCGTGGATTTCTATAAACATGATTTTTAATCCAATAGAAGGAAACGAGTAAACAATTAATTCGTTTATAGAAAATTTCCAAAATTTTCTTTCATTATTTATCCAAATATTTTCAAGCCATGAAGAGGCAATAAAAACTTAAATAAGTTCAAGGCAGCAATACAAGCATGCGCATATTATGTCGAAGCGACGGCCCGATCCAACAGAAATAAACTGCGCACTTGCCGAGGGTCGATGGTGCGCCTATAGATGCATCTATTTAATCTGCCAAGGCGTTTGGCCCGTTCAAAAATTAAACACACACAAACGGTCAATCAAGTAGTCAACAAGGAACAAATATCCATAGAAAAGCCGATTCTCTTTTAAAGATTTTTGAAAATGAAGTTTAATCTTTTGTGGAAATTCGTTTACTAACTCAAGGTGATTTAAGCAATTCAAGCCGTCAATAAGTCCACAAATAATCCAAATATAGCATGCTTTGGGTCCTAAACTACCCAGACAATAGTATAATAGTAGCTACTTACGGACTCTCGTCACCTCGTGCGTACGTAGCCCCCACAAATAGGAGCATATAACCAATTAACTCACCTATGGGGAAAATTACTCACCTCGCTCCGAAGTTCCATAACCGGCATTCCACGCCCTTCCGAAGACTCGAATCGATGCACAATGCTCCAAAACTAGCCAATAATTATGTAAACCCATTAATATATGCTAAGGTACTCATTATAATCCAATTTAATACAATTCCTAACCCCGATCGAAGAGTTGACAAAAATGTCCTCGGGCCCACATGCCCGGAATCCAAAATTTCTCAAAGATAAATTTTACCCAAGAACTCACGAACTTAAATTTATAATTTTCTCTTAAGTCCATACCTAAAATCGTGGTCAAAATCCAAGAATACTAGTTTTCTAGGTCTTCCCTCAAACCCCAAATTTTCTACAAATTCCTTGCCTAAATCCATATATAAACTTTGTATTTAACTCAAAGCTAGCATAAATTACTTACTTCATGATGAGTGATGAAAATGGCACCTCAAAGCTACTCCCAATTGGCTCCAATGGAAGAAAAATGGGGTTGAAATGAACCCAACCCCAGATCTTAAAAGATCTCACTTCCTCAGCAATTTCCGCACCTTCGATCCATTGACCGCTTCTGCGGTTCTGCAGGTGCGGTTGAAATACCGCTTTTGCATTCCTCCCTAGGCCACCCTTTTCCGCTTTTGTGTTCCTCCTTCCGCAGGTGCGGTCTGGCTTCTGCGGAAACTTGACCGCATCTGCGGACCATGAGCCCCTGAACAAAATCCGCTTCTGCGCTCCTCCTTCTACAGGTCCGATCCCGCTTTTGTTGAAATATGACCGCATCTGTGGTCCTAGCTCCCTTCACCTCCAACCGGTTCTGCGGTTACTTTTCTCGCTTCTGCGGTTAACCCACCGCAGAAGCGGTTATACGAGCAACCAGACCCTTCAGCTATCTCAAAATTCCAAGTTTCGATTTGTTAGCCACCCGATATCCACCCGAGGCCCCCGGGCCCCAAACCAATCATACCAACCAATCCCATAATACATTATGGACTTGCTCAAGGCCTCAAATCACATCAAACAACGCTAAAATCATGAATCAACCCCCAATCCAAGCTTTATGAACTTTAGAACTTCCAACTTCTACTTTCGATGCTTAAACCTGTCAAATCACGTCCGATTGACCTCAAATTTTGCACACAAGTCATACTCGACGTTACGACCTACTCCAACTTCCAAAATTGGATTCTAACCCTGATATCAAAAAGTCCACTTTCGGTCAAACTTCTCAAAAACCTTTAAATTTCTATTTTTAGCCAAATGACTCCAAAATGACCTACGGACCTCCGAATTCACTTCTGATCGCGCTCCCAACTCCAGAATCACCATACGGAGCTTCTCCCAGACTTGAAATCCTAAACGAATATCGATAACACTGAAATTCACTTCAACCCAAACTTATGAAATTTCTTTCAAAATGCTACTTTCCATAATAGGCGCCAAAACGCTCCCGGGTCATCCAAAACCCGATCCGGGCATACGCCCAAGTCTGAAATCATCATACGAACTTGTTGGAACCTTCAAATCCTGATTCCGAGGTCGTTTACTTAAAAACCAAATCTTAGCTAATTCTTTCAACTTTAAGCTTTCAAAATGATAATTCTCTTTCCAAATCAACTCTGAACTTCCCAAAACTTAATTTCGACCCCGCGTACAAGTTATATTACCTAAAATGAAGCTGCTTATGGCCTCAGGCTGCTGAACGATGTGCTAGGGCTCAAAATGACCAGTCAGGTCGTTACAAAAAATGGGATATTTGGTAAACATATAACTGGATACTGACGCACGGAATAACCATAAATTTGGTAACTGAAAGACTGTATAACTGGTAACTGAGGTATACTGATAACCATAAGAGATGATAACTGCTTTTGTACTTTCTGATAAGGTTATTCTCTAATCTGTACTACTATCCATTGCATCCCACTTTGAACATCCTCTCAAGTCTCATATTTACAAGTTGTACTCCACAATTATACCCCAGTGGGCAATTATCCTCTCTAAGACCTAAGGTTTATCCTGTGCATCGCTTGGGCATCAATTACGTTTGGAATTCGATAGGAAGAAAAGGTTACCTATTTCTCTAAGATTCATGGCACGATCTAGAGTAGAAAGAAATGAGACAATCCTGGATGTCTTGGTAGTTAACCATTTATATGAGTGGCCGACACACACATATAAAGGAAACTCCACTATACATGGCTTCATAGACTCCCTAGGACTCTTGAACCTAGTGCTCTGATACCAAGATTTTCACGCCCCGAACCTAGGCCTGGACGTAACACGGCACTCGGTGCCTGACTATATGTGACCGAGAGAACCAACTGGCTGGCTGAATCAACATGTGGTATCATAACATACTAAATGCGGAAGATAAACTAACACATGCTGATATACTGAAAATCTAGATGATATAAATCAAAGTGCAGAAATACTAATACAATTCTGAAACATATTTGCAGCCATCATAGCTTAATATGAAACGCCTGTGACTCTGTCTAACTGTTACTCTAGTCTATGAAGCCTCTAATGAAATACTGAAAACACTGACTGTCTGAAAATACTGAAGACTGTAGTAATGATAATTCCCCAAAAGAATTGTGGATCACCAAACAGCCGGTACAAGAATCCTAGCGCTCTGAATCATCAACATGTAAATCATTACCTGCATCGTCAGATGTAGGCCCCGGGCAAAAGAGATGTCAGTACATTTAAATTGCACTGGTATGTAAAGCAACTGAAAGAAAGAATTATAAATTCTGAAACTGAAACTAAGCTGATAACTGAAATGATAACTATTGAAACTGAAACTGAAGTGAGAACTGGTAACTGAAATGATAACTATTGAAACTGAAACTGAAGTGAGAACTGGTAACTGAACTGATAACTGAAAAGATGACTGAACTGATAACTCAAAAGATAACTGATAACTGAACTGAATAAAGGAAGCAAGGATATGAATACTCCCTTTTCTCAATGATGAACAACCTGTTTATCTGAATAAGCTACGACCTCGGGCCCAATATATATGTGCACAAGCTACGGCCTCAGGCCCAAGTATACGTATACATAACTACGGCCTCAGGCCCAAAAATGCATAAAGCATAAACTACGGCCTCAGGCCCAAACATGCATAAAGCATAAACTACGGCCTCAGGCCCAAGTATGCATAAAGCATATAAACTACGGCCTCAGGCCCAAATACAGGTGTTCAACATTCAGGAACTGAGAATCAAACTGCAATACATGATAGTGAAATACTGAATCACACTGAGTTACATGATAATGTAATACTAGATTACACTAAGTTACGTAATACTGGAATACTGAATAGGACTAGATTGAGACATGTGTTCTTGAACTGATTATGAACACTGAAACTTCAACTATTTATGGCATACTGAGTAATATATACTAACACTCGGGGGAATCAAACCCAAGTCTATAATGAATACGAACTGAGCTCACAACGTTTAGAATGAAAGTGGTGAACGAGTTATGAAGCTAGAATAGAAGTTCTGCAACTATTCAAGGAACTAGGCTTAACTATATTTTTGAGGCAATTAGTGACGTCGTAAAAGAAACGTAGTGTAGGGAGAATCATTAAATTCCCAAACATAGAGAGTTAGCCTCACATAGCTTAACTTCCTGCTCTTGAGCGTAATACAACATTTGCCAACCCTTTCAACTTTAATCTATATCAATACAAGTCAAAGGGATTCCATATTAGCAACAATAGTCATGTTTTGGTCACTTAGGTATTTTTTTTTAATAGTTTTTTTTCATAAATACGAAATATAAACTACAACAAAAGTGGAGGGGGACATGACTCCACACATAAGATGAAAATACATTTTGGTTAACCAAATTTGGTAACCAAATGGTATTTGACCACTATGATGAAATAAAACTATAGTGTTGATCCTATTGTCTATCTAACAATGCTGGCCAACCGAATATACAACTTACATTTGAAACAAACCTAGAACAAACTCTAAGTCTATATAAAGGATGAAAGTATCCTGTTCTGATAGCGTAAAACAAAGGTGCTGCTTTGTCCCTATAGTAATTGAGATCTTTTGACCAGTTTAGATACTTCCATCAGAATGAGCTTCAATGAAGCTAATACCACTGAAAGAAAGCACCTGAGCTGTCCAAACTCAAAAAACTTACTACGGGGGTTGCTATCATTAAGTACTGTTGCCTTCTCCTGTTGAGCAATGAGTGCCTGCTGAGGTTGTTCCATTAGAGGCATCATTTGGTTGTTGTTTTGTGCTGCTGCTATTTGAATTTAGATAGAAATGGCTGAACAAAGGGTGAATGGATGAAAGGATGAGTCTGTTCGTGTTCCTGTTGACTGAGCTGCAGTGGTCATTTCTGATTTGTTGCACTGATGCAGCATTGCTGCAAATGTTGTCTGTTCCTGAAGAGTGCTAGCTTATGTGGTTGTATTGATGATTGCCAAGTTCTTGAAGAAGAACACCTGATGTGCAGGCCACTGATGTGAGCATAAATGTTTCAAGGACCCTAATTTTATCCAACACTTGGTGGCATAAAGCTTCATAGCCCTTATTAATGGTATTTCTACACCCCAATAACCCATTTTCTTGCTCCTAAATAAATTGTAAAGTCTCAAATGGTTATAATCAACATTATTCATTATCACCCATAAGGTAAACAATACCCTTAGCCAATAATCAACCATCAACACATCAAACCTATAACCGTTCATACTTTTCTATTAAACCTATCAACTCAAATATCATGAACTCGGGTCTATAATCATTAAACCAATGATAGAATCAATTAGAGGGTGAAGACATTACCTTTTTCAAGTTCAATCTCTTTGAATTCGCGTTCTAGGGTTTCTTCTCTCAACAATGGTGTCCCAATCGAATATCTAATGATATGGAGGGTTTACCCATGTTAATAAGATGTTGGAAAATTAAAATTAACTTAGAATCACCATTAGAACTTACCTTGGGTGGTGGGTGGACCCTTAAGGAGTTAGGTTTTTGAGAGCTTTACTTTCTAGAGCAAGTTTTCATGTTTTAGGGTTGTGGGGGACGAAATAGGGCAAAAAAAATGACTTTCCAAGTTGTCCACCGCGTCCCGGTTGGCGCGGACACGGTCCCGACCGCGGTAAATAGCTGGAACACTGCCTCACCACCGCAGTCGCGGTAAAATACGGTGGACCATGGTGGTTGCATACTATTCTGTAAAACGGGTATAACTTTTTGTACATGGCTCCGTTTGGGTTCCACAATATATCGTTGGAAAGCTAATTCAAATGCCTACAACTTTCAGGCTTTGCGTTTTTTAAATTCCTTTAATAGTTTCACTAGAAACTGCTGCAAGACGGACCTTCTCTAAACTTAGTTGATTTTGTCAAATCTTACGCACCTCACTCTCCATCTTGATTCCAAAATAAATATTTTCACCCATAATCATCTCGATGGGACTTCACATGTATAAAATATCAAATTAATATCCATTTAATATGTCCACACCTAGTCCGAATGTACGGGATGTTACAACGAAGCAAGTAGGGCCCAGTTATATTTTTCTTTCACTACTTTTTCAAAAAAAAAAAAGACAAAGAAATGAAAATGAAAAATCCAAAAAAGATTTTACACTTTTCTATTATTTTCCAAAAATTCAAAAAAGAGAAAGAAAAAGAAAATCCAGAAAGATTTTACACTTTCCCATTATCTTCTAAAAATTCAAAAAAATGAAAAGAAAATACAAAAAGATTTTACACTTTTCCATTATTTTCCAAAAAATTCAAAAAAAGGGAAAAAAGAAAATCCAAAAATATTTTGTACTTTTCAATCATTTTTCAAAAATCAAAAAAAAAAAAGAAAATCCATAATGATTTTACATTTTCCATCATTTTACAAAAAGACAAAAAATATATTTTTTTCAAATTAGTTGCATTTTTTTTTAAAAAGCTTTCTCTCATATCTAATCTTCCCAAATTACGCGAACCTGATTCTCGTCTTCCGGGGCGGGATACGTAGGCGACCCACATAGGGTCCGATCTTTCTAGTGAATCTCAGGTTCTTGGCTTTGCGGGGTCTTAGCCATGTCTTGCATGTCTAGCCACTTTTGGCCACATCGGCCATTCTTGCAAAATGGGGTTATTTTCGCAAAAATAATTCAATAACCCATGTCTTAGGACCTTGAGTCCACAACTAGGTGTCATATTACTTTAAGATTCCTCCTTCTTGAGTTTGCACCTTTAGCCACTTTTGGCCATATCATCCGTTTTTTTAAAATGGTTTCTACAAATTAATTTTGGGCCATGATTATTGGGAGTTGAATCCATATAAGCCTTAGTGAGGTATTTTTATGTCTTTGAGGTCACCTTTATTGAGTTTGCACTTCTAGCCACTCTTGGCCACGTAGGTTAATTTTCAAAAATAGCCTTAATAATGCCTTGCATATGTCTCATAGGAGGTTTTGTGGTGTCGCATGTGTCTTGAGTCGCTAACTCTATTTGATCTTATTTTTCCCATTCAGGTATGGATCAATTTGCTAGATTTTGAGCATATTCGATCTTATTTTTTTCATTCAGGTATGGATCAATTTGCTAGAGTTTGAGCATGACAAATACCTCAGGACCATTCTAGTCAAGACCATTGCATGCACGAGCTGCTTGAGAAATTTTTTTATTTTTAGTCTATTTTATGTTTTCTTTTAATTATTAGTCTTGTACAGTAGTAACGAGTCTGTCGGTCTAGTTAAGACTTTCGAGTATTTTGTTATAGTACTTCCTATTTTGTATTTGAAAAACCAAAAAAGGTTATAAGTGGAAAATTCAAAAAAAATTTGGTTTTTAAATTTATTTTGTCCATTACTTTTTAGAACTACGCTTGATCTGATTCATGAGGGACATGATACGTAGGCAACCTACATATGGTTCGATCAAATTACTTTTTAAAAGTTTAAAAAAAAGGGAAAAAAAGAGATAAAGTTGTGGATGTGAGAAGTGAGTGGAAAGAAAAAAGTGTTTATCAGAAAAGAAAAGAGCGATAATTAGAAAGAAAAGTGGGGTAAAGAAATGAAAAACCAAGCGGTGTTAAAAAGGAAGATGAAGAAGGAAATAGGGCAAGAAGAGTGAAATTGGGATGATACCATATGACCTTCGTACCCTCGAAGCCATTCTAGAACCATTAACTGTGACTAGGGGCATTGCACGCAATGTTACATTTCTATATGATAAATGCTCTAACGCTAACATGTTGGCTTTGTTTTGCTCCTTTTTGTTACTTTCATTGTTATTATAACAGAGGGTGGTTAGTTTGTGGTATTTTGGCGAGTCATCTGTACAACACAAGGTCAAAGAGCAAAGTAGACATGGCTAGCAAAGACTTGAACACAGGAGTTATAGATCCACCGGGAAAGATTGATGAATCGGAATCGGAACTGAAAGAGGAGGTCCAAAGGTTGAAGCATCAGATGGCGGAAATGTATCAGGCCTGGATTAAGGGGCACCCTACACCTTCATTCCCCACTAAATACACTGAAAACCCTACTATCCCACCATTATCATAAGCCCAGTTTCCCACTACCGTTGACCTTTCCCCTCAACATGCACCAGGCTTTACCCCTTACCACAATTACCCTGGCACTTTGTCCCAAATTTTCCATGCCCCACCAGCCAAAACAACCTCATACCCTGCTCAAGTTTAGGAAGCCAAATCTACCTAGATCAACACACTTTGTGGGGAAGATGGGTGATGACATGGAGCATGAGAATCCTCTTGAGAACTTGCTGACTGAAGTTAATGATATTGAAATAGGTGAAAATCCCTGTAATTTTGATGTGCAACCCAGTGGCTAAGATGTCGAGCTTGGTAATTGGAAAGACACTCCTTTCTTGGCTAGCGAGGGAGGAGTTTTGGTGGTTTATTTTGTTGTCATTTCTGTTTGTCCGGGTTATTTCAGAGTTGTAATCCGGATATTGTCTTGTGGTTCAAATTCTTCTTCTTATTTTTTCTAGTTCGTTTTATTGTAGTAACTCGTCTAGTGTTATCTAGGATTGTTCCAGGGTTGTAACCCATGTCTATTTTGCTTGTTTTGCTCAAACCATGTTCACCATATGTCTAATGCAATCTCCTGTTTTCTGTTAGTTCTAGTCAATTTTATTTAGGTCACTTTCTCTTTTATAATTCTTTTCATACTAACTCTAGTGGGACGACATGCACGCACAATTGTCTAATCATGAAGCAATGACACAGTTTTGAACATGATAAAAGAGGTATTTGAGGAAACAAGTAAACAGTCACGCATTCTAAATAACCTGAAGCTTGAATTAAGTGAAACTAAGACAGTTAGTCTGGGAAATCAAGAGATTGATAAGAGCATACAACAAGGAAATATCTCTCAAGCAATTTTGAGGTAAATTAGTCAGTGCTGAAATGCATTCTTCCACATCAAGATAAGGTTGAGTCAAGTCTGCTTCGAACTGGCAAGGGTCATTCATTGAGATAAAGGTATTGCCCATTGGCACTTTTGTTTGTGTTGATTCCATCAATAGATACTATGTGTGGTTTGTTTGCTTATCTTCAATTGCATGTTTGTACTTGGCATTTTTAAGTTTGGCGAAGGCATTTTATTCTGCTACCCAAACACTTTTATCCTCTGCTACCCATTTTAAGCCCTAATTTTTTGTCTCATACCCCTCTTTTGGAATCAAAAATAGATCTAGAAACTAGAAAAAAAAAAGAAAAAAAAGAGAAAAAAAGGAAAAGAGAAAAAGAAAAAAAAAGAGAAAAGAAAAAAAAGGAAAAAGAAAAAAAAGGAAAAGAAAAAAAACCAACTTCATTTTTGAACTACGTTCGACCCGATTCTTGTCACCTCAAGATACATAGTCAGCCTTACGGTTCAGTCGCACCAAATAAAATATTTCATAATCCCCCAAAGCCAAGAGTGGGGCATATTTTCTTAGAAATCTCATCTAAAAAAAGCAAAAAAAAAAAAGGAAAAAAATTTCCCAAACTCCACTAAACTGGGGCAAAAGTTTTAATTTTGCCAAAAGGCCTGATTCCAAAAGTTGTAATTTGAACCCTTTCATCTTAAATTATTTTGAGCCTTCATGCCACCCTTTCTTTCCAACCCTGTCCGAAAGCCTACATTACAGTCCAAAGAAAGACCTTCCGACCAATCTTTGAGGATGCCAACTAAAGTTTGTGGTAAAAGTCTGATCTTCTTGTATCATGGGTAATACCTTTGTTCTCGGCACAAAGAGAGAAAATGATAAAATGAGAGAGTCTTATCGGTGAAAACCCTCAGGGGCACCGTAAGGCGACGGTGAGTTGAGAAAATAGCAAAATGAGAGAGGTTTGATGGTGAAAACCTTCAGGGCACTATAAGTCGACTAAGGATTGTGGATCAAATGGGACAATTGAATTGCTGAAGCCAAGTTTCACAACGAAGAGGTACAACAAGAGTTGAATATTAGACTTGCTTGAGAGATTAGGCCACTTAATCCCAAGGTGCATGTGATGGTCATTTGTCACGACCCCAACCCGGTCGTGATGGCGCCCAGCACACTACTAGGCAAGCCCGACCATTCATAACAATTACCCCAAATTAACCAAATAAGTAAAGACAGAACTATCCAAGTAAAAGTCTGAAATACTGATATAATACG
>MU769903.1:120578-133660 GCA_026770625.1 Nicotiana glauca
CAAAATCCGAGCTCTCTAGGTCCAAATATCAAATAAAACCCAAAACCTCGGATTTATAAAAGTAGCTCCAGATTTCAGCCTCCGCGGCCGCACAAAAATGACCGCGGTCCGCGCCCAACAAGTGCGGTCCGCGCAACAATGACCGCGGCCGTGCCAACTTTGACTGCAGTGATAGGCTTCAGTATTTTGACCATAACTTTCTCTACATATGTCCAAATTGCGATATCTTTATAGTTCTGGAAACTAGAGACAAAGGACTACAACATTTGTTTTTGAAGCAACTCCAATTCCATGCGTATAAAAAGATATGAGCTTCCGAAGTAGGGCCAGTGGGCAGGTTACACTGCGGCCGCGCCCCTTTTTGTGTGGTCCACACAGAACTCACCGCGGACGCACTTCATTTTTGTGCGGTCTGTGCGGGTGGGTTCCGAGGCCTGCAACCCTTCTGACCTTCTACAGCTGTGATTTTCGGCTTAAAACATTCCGGAACCTACCCGAAACTCACCCGAATTCTCGGGACTTCAAACCAATTGTACCAACACTTCGTAAAACGTTATTCAAACTTGATCCAATCATCAAAACACTTCAAACAACATCAAATCTCTCAAATTACATCGGATTCAAGCCTAAGTTCTTCTAAAACTTCCAAAATACACTTTTATCAAAAACCCAACCAAAATATGTCTGAATGACTTGAAATTTTACACACAAGTCCAAAAATCACCTAACGAAGCTACTGGAACCGTCGGCATTCCATTCCGTCTCTCGGATCAAAATCTCACCTACCAACCGGAATTCGCCAAATTTCCAACTTCGCCAATTCAAGCCTATTTCTACACCGGACCTCCAAATTCGATTCCGATCACACTCCTAAGTCACAAATCATCCCCCGAAGCTAACCGAATCACCGAAATTCACATCCGAGCCCTCTAACCACATAGTCAACTTCCGGTTGACTTTTCTAAAACAAGCATTCTTCTAAGAGGTAATTGTCTCATTTTCATCCAAAAACCAACCCAACTCTATCCGATCAACTCTAATACCGATATTGAAACATGAAGCAACACAATAAGGGGAAACGGGGCGGTAACTCACGTGACGACGGGCCGGGTCATCACATTATTAGAGTTGTTATCCACATCTGATAAATTTCTACTTTGTAATTTTCTTGTTAGGTATCATCTCTTTCCCTTGTCTCTTATTTTGTTCCTCTTGTTTTGTTTGAGTCCCTTCTTGAGTTTGATTGATCAGAACAAGTGAGAAATGACTTCAAAATTTAGTACCAGCTTTCCAATTGCACAAAACAAATTTGGCTATCACATCAAAGTGGCCTAAGTTAGGAAAGAACAGTATGCGCACTGAGTTGGTAACAATCAACATGCTTTGGGATTCATGTGAAATGCAAAGATTTGGTAAATGTCAATTCATGAGCACAATGCAACAGATAATGGGTATTGGGTTTGAATGGATCAAAGATATTTTTTGTGATAAGGATGATAGAGAAAGTGGTTAGTCAATAAACAAGCAATGTCTCTCAAGTTGAAATCTAAGTTATCATGGGAACTGAAAGAGCAGCCGCTTTCAAGGTCAAGGCCACAAACTAACCACCGTGTTTTAAACTCACAAGTTTTCTTTGTCTGAAACAGAGATGAAGGCTATGTTCATAACAAAGCTTGAATTTTTCAGGTACAATGCCCCAATTCTGCTTGCGCAAAGGCTAGTGAGAAGATCACACATCACCCTAGGAGAAGCACTTCCTAGTCCGGGCCTTTCAAGTTATATTTTGTATTAGGGAATGCACTTCCTAAATTGAGATTTTACCCCTAGGAGATGCACTTCCTAGTCTGGGTCTTTCAGGTTATATTTCTATTTTAGGAGACACACTTCCTAAATTGAGTTTCACCCCTAGGAGACGCACTTCCTAGTTTTGGGTCATTTAAGTTCATTCCTAGGAGATGCACTTCCTAGTTTGAGTCATTGAAGTTTCACCTCTAGGAGATGCACTTCCTAGTCTAGGTTTTTCAGGTTATATTATTTAGGAGACGCACTTCCTAAATTGAGATTTTACCCCTAGGAGATGCACTTCCTAGTTTTGGGTCATTTAAGTTCATTCCTAGGAGATGCACTTCCTAGTCTAGGTTTTTCAGGTTATATTATTTAGGAGACGCACTTCCTAAATTGAGATTTTACCCCTAGGAGATGCACTTCCTAGTTTTGGGTCATTTAAGTTCATTCCTAGGAGACACACTTCCTAGTTTGAGTCATTAAAGTTTCATCCCTAGGAGACACACTTCCTAGTCAAGATCTGTCAGGTTATATTTTGTTTTAGGAGACACACTTCCTAAGTTGAGATTTTACACCTAGGAGACGCACTTCCTAGTTTGGGATCATTTAACTTCATTCCTAGGAGACGCACTTCCTAGTTTGAGTCATTTATGTTTATTCCTAGGAGACGCACTTCCTAGTTTGAGTTATTGAAGTTTCATCCCTAGGAGACGCACTTCCTAGTCTGGGTCTGTCAGGTTATATTTTATTTTAGGAGACGCACTTCCTAAGTTGAGCTTTTACCCCTGGGAGACGCACTTCCTAGTCTGAGTCTGTCAAGTTATATTTTAGGAGACACACTTCCTAAATTGGATTTCACCCATAGGAGATGTGCTTCCTAGTTTGGGGTTATTTAAGTTCAATCCTAGGAGACGCACTTCCTAGTTTGAAAATCATTAGAGTTTCACCCCTAGGAGATGCACTTCCTAGTCTTGGTCTTTCAGGTGATATTTTTGTTTTAGGAGACGCACTTCCTAAATTAAGATTTTACCCCTAGGAGATGCACCTCCTAGTTTTGGTCATTTAAGTTCATTCCTAAGAGACATGCTTCATAGTTTGAGTCATTGAAGTTTCACCCCTAGGAGACACACTTCCTAGTTTGGGTTTTTTAGGTTATATTCTTGTTTTAGGAGACGCACTTCCCGAATTGAGATTTTACCCTAGGAAACGCACTTCCTAGCTTTGGTCGTTTAAGTTCATTCCTAGGAGATGCACTTCCTAGTTTGAATCATTGGAGTTTCACCCCTAGGAGACGCACTTCCTAGTCTGGGTCTTTCAAGTTATGTTTTTTTTAGGAGCTGCACTTACTAAATTGAGATTTTGCCCCTAGAAGATGCACTTCCTAGTTTGGGTCATTTAAGTTCATCTCTAGGAGATGCACTTCCTAGTTTAAGTCATTAAAGTTTCACCCCTAGGAGATGCACTTCCTAGTCTGTGT
Organism: Nicotiana glauca; assembly: GCA_026770625.1. NCBI lineage: Eukaryota > Viridiplantae > Streptophyta > Magnoliopsida > Solanales > Solanaceae > Nicotiana > Nicotiana glauca. Next base: position 123,841 of record MU769903.1, read on the forward strand.
CATTCAGGTTTTATTCTTAGCAGACGCACTTGCTAGTCAAATATTCTTAGTTCGATTCGCAGGAGACGCCCTTCCCAGTTTGGGTCATTTGAGTGCATGCATAGGAGATGAACATCATAGTCGATTCTTTATTTTTGCTCTCATCATTGCATCAATAACATAAGTGATTTACAATTTTGCTAACAACTCACAGATCTACCTAGAGTAAACTGGGGCAGAAAATTTTGTTTGTTTTGTTGTTTTGATTGCAGGCACCCACCTGGAGAACGAGAGAAAACATTTCAGGTTCATTCTAAAGTCATTTCAGAATTCAATTCAAGTTAAAAGTAGCAGAAACTCGCGGAAAGAATGCGAGTCAACAGTCTGAGATGATCAATAGAAGTAATCTCAATCCATAATAAAAAACAAAAACAAAAAAAGAAGAAAAAGAAAAGAAAAGAAAAGGGAAATGAATCCAAAAATGCAGAAGCTGAGACAAGGGGTGGATTGCTAAAGACATGACTAAAGTCACAAGCATGGTGTGTCCGGTTTTGATCTGAAAAGTTGAAGAAGAAAGAACTAGCACCTGCAACTAGCAAGCGTTAAGGTTCAAATCTAAAGTCTGCATGAAGAACCATTCAAGACTCAAGATCAAGCTTTAGAAGACTTATATATTGGAATCTTGTAACTCATAGTTGACAGGCTTAGTTAGTCTTTTTTATTTTTTGATTTTGATGTAATAACAGGACCGCGGACCTGAACCTCGACAGAACGACAACTCAACCGGTCTCCACCTCGGTATACTCCATCACTGTTCCTACTTTTGAACTACCCGCGGCCTGATAGACAAGGAAATGTAGGCAGCTCAAATACTAAGGCCCGGTCACATTCTCCTTTCTTTTTAATTTTTGGTTTCTCTAAATAAGGGTCGGGTCAAAAAACCTGTCTAGTCGTTCTTTCCAGTCAAATAGGGGCAGCTGTGGACATGTAATTTTTTACCCTCCCCGAAATTTTACACTTTTTAGTTTTTAGATATTTAGTTTAGGCCTAATATTTCTATTTTACTTAGTTTTAACTATTTTACATTATTTTAAGAACAAAAATTAAAAATTACAAAAATAGTTTCCATATTTCTCTACTTAATTCGCGTATTAGATAGTTTTAGAAAGATATGTTACTTTGAACCTATTTTATTTTAGTATAATCTTGAAAATACCAAAAATAGCTTCATGTCATAGTATAGTTGGTTTTAATTAATTAAGAGTGATTTTACAATTTTATAGTATATTATTTTGGAAAAGAAAAAAATATTTTTAGCCTTGTAGAATTAAAAGGCCACTTTAAAAGGCAATTTTACCACAAATTAAGCCCAAAATCGGATGTCTTTTGAGTCCAACCCATTAAAACCCTTATACCCTCTCTTCTTCTTGAGACCATACACACAAGACCTCTAACTTTAGACACCAGAACCCTAGAACCCCTAAACCCTAGAGAGAAGTAGCCGCCCCATCTCCTCACTGCTGCCGCCGGACAGACCCAGAAATCCAGCGGCAAACACCAACAAACAAGCTCCTGCTGCTTCTTCACGACCAACCTTCACGCACCAGCCCTCCGCCACACCACCGCATCTCCTCCATCTCCTTCACACCAGCGACTCACTCTCACCTTCTTAGCTTCACCCTCCATCACGACTCCTCCACTCTCTAGCTTTGCCAAACGCCAATGGAGAAGTCGAAACTCACAAACTTTTTAGATGTTGTAAAATCCAATTTGAAAAATACCATGAAGCAGAGCCACAAATGGTCGTGGTTCGTGTCACGACCCATTTTGCCTAACTAGGTCATGATGGCGCCTAACACCATAGTTAGGCCAGCCAACTGCGGAAGTTTTGATTAAGTCTCGATTATTAATTAGCCAACCAGATATACTAGTATTTTTCAAGTAAATAAAAGAAACTAGCAAGATCATACAATACTGACATAGTCATACATCCCCAAAATTAAATGTTCTCTACAGTGTGTGCCAGAATCCGGTGTCACTAGCTACAGGCGACCAGAAGAGTATAAACAAAAATATACAAAATACTGTCCTACTGTCTGAATCAGAATAGACAGAAAATCATAAATACAGGAAAAGGACCCCTTTAGCTACGAATCGGCATGAGGGAGAAGGCAGCTCACCGTAGAAGTCCCAGAAAGTGCTCACTGATATGCACCCGAGTGATGTCCGGATCCGCCTGCCTCAAACCCTGTACATTTAAGTACAGAAGCGTAGCATGAGTACGTAAACAACATGTACTCAGTAAGTATCCCGTCTAATCTCGAAGAAGTAGGGACGAGAGGTCGACTCGATACTTACTAAGGTCAATTAGTATATATATAAATACACAAGTGTGAATATAGTATGATTAAACAAAGAATTTACAAGTAATGGCAGGTTATAGCATGTAGTGTAAGTCAAGAATACTTCATATCAAATTTATCATTTATCAAGAGAAACATTGGCAAAATGAAGCATATATATAGGCTCTTCCACAATTAACATGCGCACATAATACCGAGGCGATGACCCGAACCAACATAAATAAATGTGCACTTGCCGAGGGTCGACGACGTGCCTATAGATGCATCTATTCATACCGAGGTGATCGCCCGATCCACAATTAAGGATAACATATATATCAAGTTCACATCAAATGACACGTAGGTAGGCAAAATACAAATCAACCCAATTCAATTTATAGAAATAAACTCATATTATCCTTTTTAAGTCTCTAATAAATGCTAGGTGTTCAAGTCAACAATGTACCATAAGAACATATTTAATAGGCATGATATAGGTCCTAAGCTAGCCGTACATCTAATATAGTAACCGCTACGCACGGGCTCTCGTCACATAACGCGTGCGTAGTCCCCGCATTCAGCAACAAGTACTCAACACGAAACTTAGGGGGACAATTCCCTCTTACAAGGTTAGAAAGGAGACTCACCTCGCTCCAAAGTGCGCTCCCATCTCCAAGAACGAGCTCAAGTCCTTAATTCGAAGCCGAAAAATCCCAAGCTAATCAAACGAAGCAAGAACTAGTAAATAAAGGCTTACAAGATCGAATTCTAGCTATTTAAACAATTTCCTAGCCATTAGCACTAGTTTCCTAAATTCCGATGCTGGGCCCACGTGCCCGGATTTCGAGATTTTTTTAGGGAAGTTGTTCTCTATCATATAAGGATCACAAACATATGATTTCTAGTTCATCGCATGGCAAATTTTCGTGTAAAAATTTAAATTCTCATTAAACCCTAGGTCTAGCTCAAATCCCTTGATTTTACCCAATCCTTGGTGTTAAATCTACCCTATGTTTATGTATTTGAACTAAAAAAAATGAGTAGGGATTACTTACCTCAAAATGTTATGCTGAAACTTCCCCTTTTGAATCACCAAAATCGCCCTAGAGTTGAGAGAGATATGGGGGAAATGGGCTTAAGATCGAATTAAATGATACACTGACCCCCTGTGATTTTCGCTTCTGCGGGTTCCGCTTCAGCGGACATAGGACCACTTTTGCGGTCCAGAACTCGCTTCTGCGAGTCCGCATAAGAGGAAATAGAACTGCTTCTGCGGTTTGGGCCTACCGCTTCTGCGGTCTTGGGGTCCGCTTCTGAGGTTTCCCCTAGACTTCGCCCCTTCCGATTCCGCAATTACAGGACCACTTAAGCAGTCACCGCTTCTGCGGTCAAGAAGCCGCAGAAGCGGTTTTGACAGAAGCAGCACACTTGTTTCCTTCATAATTTCGACTTCGCTCAAACCTCGACCATTTGACGCTCGGGGCTTCCGAGCCCCGCCCGAACATACCGACAAGTCCGAAATCACGAGGAGGACCTAGTCGAACCTTCGGAACACCAAAAACATTATTAAATCACGGAATGGGACCCCAAAACCAATTAATCAAATCTAATGAATTTCAAGTTCGTAATTTCCTACCAACGGGTCAAAACGCCCTTAAACTACTCAGATTGACGTCAAACTTTGCGGGTAAGTCTTATATGATATTTCAGACTCGTACCAAGTGTCAGAATCGAAATCCGATCCCGATACCTATAAAAACAATAATTTCTTAGTTTATTTAATTCATTGAAACTAAACTTAACAATTTTTACGAAAAATTCCATTACTCGGGCTAGGGACCTCAAAATTCGATTCCGGGCACATGCCCAGGTCCCATATTTTTCCACGGACCCTCAAAAATTTCCGGATCGCAATTCCGGGTTCGTTTTCCCAAAATGTTGACCGAAGTCAAATTTTGCCTTTTTGAAGATATGAAATGAAGCGAATAGGCTTATTCTTGCCTGAAATTCTTCTAACTTCCGAACCACCCGCCCCCGCAGGTCATAATTCAGTCAAAGCAAATGCGGAAAGGATTATTTAAGGGAACAAGGTTCGAGAATGCAAAATGACCGGTCGGGTCGTTACATCCTCCACCTCTTAAACAAACGTTCGTCCGCGAACGGATATAGAAAGGTACCTGGACTGCTGAATAAGTGAGGATATCGGCTCCGCATGTCCTCCTCAGACTCCCAGGTCGCCTCCTCGACCGGTTGGCCCCTCCACTGGACTCTCACTGCAGAAACCCTCTTGGACCTTAGCTAGCGGTCCTGCCTATCAACAATGGTAACTGGCTCCTCTTCGTAACCCAAGCTCTCATCTAGCTGAATGGTACTGAAGTCCAACACATGTGAATAGTCGGCATGGTACTTCCAGAGCATCGATACATGGAAGACTGGATGGACTCCTGATAAACTGGGAGGTAATGCAAGCTCATAGGCAACCTCTCCAACTCGTCTCAACACCTCAAAGGGGCCAATAAACCTTGGGCTTAACTTGCCCTTCTTCCCGAATCTCATAATGCCCTTCATGGGCGAAACCTTCAGGAGGACCTTCTCACCAACTGCAAATGATACATCACGCGCCTTCTGATCCGCGTAGCTCTTCTGTCTGGACTGAGCGGTGCGAAGCCTTTCCTGAATTAACTTAACCTTATCCAGGGCATCCTGGACCAAATCTGTGCCAAGTAACTTAGCCTCACCAGGCTCGAACCATCCGATAGGAGAACGACAACGCCGACCATACAATGCCTCATACGGGGCCATCTCTATGCTGGACTGGTAACTGTTATTATACGCAAACTCCGCCAAGGGCAAAAACTGATCCCACTGCCCTCCAAAGTCAATCACACATGCCCTAAGCATATCCTCTAAAATCTGAATCGTCCGCTCCGACTGTCCGTCGGTCTGAGGATGAAATGCCGTGCTAAGCTCCATGCGGGTCCCCAACTCTCGCTGTACAGCTCTCCAGAAATGGGAAGTGAACTGAGGGCCTCTGTTTGATATGATGGAGACCGGCACACCGTGCAATCTCACTATCTCCCGAATGTAAATCTGGGCATACCTCTCTGCCGTATAAGTAGTCGCCACTGGAATGAAATGGGCAGACTTGGTTAATCTATCCACAATAACCCACACCGAATCAACCTTCCGCTGAGTCCGCGGCAACCCAACTACAAAATCCATGGTGATGCGCTCCCACTTCCATTCCGGAATGGGCATCTGCTGAAGTAGGCCACCTGGCCTCTGGTGCTCATACTTGACTTGCTGGCAATTTAAACATCTAGCTTCATACTCCGCAATGTCCTTCTTCATCCTCTGCCACCAGTAATGTTGTCTCAAGTCACGGTACATCTTCGTAGCACCTGGATGAATGGAGTACCTCGAACTGTGGGCCTCCTCTAGGATCCTCTCTCTCAAGCCATCGACATTAGGAACACATACACGGCCCTGGAGTCGTAATACACCATCCTTGCCAATAGAAACCTCCTAGGCGCCTCCCTGAAGCACCGTCTCTCTGAGGACTGCCAGATACGGATCATCAAGCTGTCGGGCCTTAATCTCTCCCAACAACAAAGACTGTGCAACCACACATGCTAGGACCCGGCTGGGCTCTGAAATGTCCAATCTCACAAGTCTGTTATCTAGGGACTGAATGTCCAAAGCTAGTGGCCTCATCTCTGCAGGAATGAATGACAAGCTACCCATGCTCTCCGCCTTCCTACTCAAGGCATTCGCAACCACATTCGCCTTGCCTGGGTGATAAAGAATGGTAATGTCATAATCCTTCAGCAACTCGAGCCACCTGCGCTGTCTCAAATTAAGGTCCCTCTGCTTGAACAAATGCTGCAAGCTGTGACGGTCTGTATACACCTCACATGACACCCCATACAAATAATTCCTCTATATCTTAAGAGCATGAACAATCGCCGCCAACTCTAGATCGTGCACAAGATAATTATTCTTATGAACCTTCAGCTGACGAGAGGCATATGTAATAACTCGCCCCTCCTACATCAATACACACCCCAAGCCAATGCGAGAAGCGTCGCAATATACCGTATAAGTCCCTGAATTGGAAGGAAATACAAGAACTGGTGTCGTGGTCAAAGTCGTCTTGAGCTTCTGGAAGTCTCCTCACAATCATCGACCAACAGAATGGGGCCCCCTTTTGGGTCAATCTGGTCAGAGGTGATGCAATGTATAAGAAGCCCTGAACAAATCGCCAATAATATCCTGCTAACCCCAGGAAGCTCCTGATCTCGGTCACTGAAGTGAGGCGTGGCCAACTCTGAACTGTCTCGATCTTTTTGGGATCTACCTTAATACCCTCTCCTGACACGATATGCCCCAAGAATGCCACTGACTCTAGCCAAAACTCACACTTGGAGAACTTAGCATAAAGCTTCTGCTCTCGCAAGTTCTGGAGCACTACCCTCAAGTGCTGCTCGTGCTCCCCTAGGCTACGTGAATACACCAAGATGTCATCAATGAAAACAATGATGAAAGAATCAATATAGGGCCTCAACACTCTGTTCATCAAATCCATAAATGCCACTGGAGCATTAGTCAAGCCAAATGACATCCCCAGGAACTCATAGTGGCCATATCTCGTCCGGAATGCGGTCTTTGGAACGTCTAAATCCCGAATCCTCAGCTGATGATACCCCGATCTCAGGTCGATCTTAGAGAACACCCTAGCACCCTGCAACTGGTCGAACAAATCATCAATGCGGGGCAATAGATACTTGTTCTTGATGGTAACTTTGTTCAACTGGCGGTAATCGATGCACATCCGCATAGTCCCATCCTTCTTCTTTACAAACAGCACTGGCGCACCCCAAGGCGATACGCTGGGCCTAACAAATCCCTTAGCTAACAACTCCTCCAACTGCTCCTTCAACTCCTTCAGCTCCCTAGGAGCCATACGATATGGTGGGATAGATATATGCTGAGTGCCTAGATCCAAGTCGATACAGAAATCAATATCACGATCCGGAGGCATGCCAGGAAGATCGGAAGGAAAAACATCGGTAAACTCTCGGACTACTGGTACTGAATCAATCGTTGGAGACTCTGCAGTGGTGTCTCAAACATAAGCTAAGTAGGCCAAACACCCTTTCTCAACCATGCGTTGAGCCTTCAGGAAGGAAATAACCCTGCTAGGTGTATCTATAGTGGAGCCCCTCCACTCCAGTATCGGCAACCCTGGCATCACTAGAGAAACAGTTTTGGAATGGCAATCTAGAACGGCATGATGAGGAGATAGCCAATCCATGCCCAGGATAACCTCAAATTCGATCATATCAAGCAACAGGAGATCGGCCCTAGTCTCAAAACCACATAAAGTAACCACACAAGATCGGTAGACCCAGTTCACAACCACAGAATCGCCCACATGAGTGGACACATGAACTGGAACACCCAAGGGCTCAGGAGAAGTGGACAGGTAACGAGCAAACAGAGATGATACATATGAATAAGTGGACCTTGGATCAAATAATATCGATGCATCTCTGCTACTGACGGAAATAATACCTGTGATGACGGCGTCTGAGGCTAATGCATCCGGCCTAGCCGGGAGAGTGTAGAATCTAGATGGAGTATTGGCTGTCTGGCCTCCTCCTGACTGAGGAGTAGCTGGCTGACCTCTCCCTGTCTGGCCTCCACCTCTGGATCGGCCTCTACCACTCTGCCCTCCACCTCTAGATGGTTAGGCCGCTGGTGCTGGAGTCGTGGGCTGCTGCCCCTGCTGTACTGCTTTGCCCCTAAGCCTGGGGCAATACCTCCTCATGTGGCCTAGATCGCCACACTCAAAGCAACGTGGCACGGCGGCCTGCTGTACTGATGTCTGTCCCTGGTGGCTCGTAGATCCCGTGGGAGGAGCCTGAATAGCCGGCGGATGATATGAAGTCTCTGGCATAGCACTGAAGTAGGGACCAGAAGAACCCTGAGGACCAGAATACCAACTGGTAGAACCCTGAATAGCTGGCGGGCGGTAGGAACTCTCTGGCATGGCGCTGAAATAGGGGCGTGCTGGAGCACCCCGGGCAGGAGGTGGTGGTGCTGAAGATGGGGGCTTACTGGGCTGTCCCCTCCCAAACTGACCTCTACCCCTAGCTGGGGCACCTCTGAACTCCCCAAGGAATCTAGCTCTATTGTCCTGCTGCATCTGCTCCCTACCCCTCTGACGATAACCCTCAATCCGGCGAGCAATCTCGACCACAAGTTGATACTCTGTACCTATCTCTACCTATCGGGCCATCGCCGATCGAATACTGGGCTGCAATCCAGCAACAAACCTCCGCACTCTCTCTGCATCTGTCGGAAGTATCATGAGTGCATGGCGTGATAACTCAGAAAACCTCGCCTCATAGTCGGTCACAGACATCTGACCCTGCTCAAGGTGCTCAAACTGATACCGCAGCTCCTCCCTCTCAAAGGGCGAAATATACCTGTCCAGAAACAACTGCACAAACTGACGCCAAGTGATGGGAGGTGAACCGGCGGGCCTGCCAAGAATATAAGAATGCCACCATCTGCGGGCCCTGCCCTCAAGCTGAAAAGTAGTGAAGTCAACTCCATGTGACTCCAATATCCTCATAGCATGCAGTCTGTCCTTGCACCTGTAAATGAAATCCTGAGCGTCCTCATGGCGCTCGCCTCCGAAGACTGGGGGTGAAGTCTGGTCCATCTGTCTAGTAGCTTCTGCGGATCGTACTCCCCAGCTAGCCTAGGCTGGGGTACAGCCGCAATAACTGGCTGAACCCCCTCTGCGGGTTGGGCACCCGGAGTATGATATACTGATGCTGCCTGAACTGGAGCCTGAGCAGTAGGGGTCTGTGCTCCCCTTCCTGCCTGCGAAGCTGCTGGATCTGCTGGAAATAAACCAGCCTCAGTCATGGTGTCCATGAACCGAAGCATACGGCCCATGACCTCTTGGAATCCCGGCGCAGTCATGAAATCTGCTGGAGTAGGCACAGCTGCGGGCGCCTCGCCCTGCTCCTCAGTAGTGGGATCCCCCACAGGGTCTGCTAGTGGTGCATCAAGAATAGCTCTGGGACGCCCTCGTCCCCTACCATGGGCCGGTGCCCTCCCCCGACCTCTACCTCGGCCTCTGGCAACGGGGGGAGAAGCTCCTCCCAGGTTCGGAACGTCGGCGGTACGGGTCCTCACCATTTTGAGAGAATAAAAGAGAAAACGTAGTACACTGACCCTTGCACGATGAAGAATGAATAAAGAGTAGTCTTTCCTAACACACTATAGCCTCTCGAAGATAAATACAGACGTCTTTGTATTGATCTACAAGACTCTATTAGGTTTGCCCGTAACTTGTGAGACCTACGTGAACCTAGTGCTCTGATACCATATTGTCACGACCGATTTTGCCTAACTAGGTCATGATGGCGCCTAACACCACAGTTAGGCCAGCCAACTGCGGAAGTTTTGATTAAGTCTCGATT
>MU769903.1:134932-199822 GCA_026770625.1 Nicotiana glauca
AATTTATCATTTATCAAGAGAAACAGTGGCAAAATGAAGCATATATATAGGCTCTTCCACAATTAACATGCGCACATAATACCGAGGCGACGGCCTGAACCAACATAAATAAATGTGCACTTGCCGAGAGTCGACGGCGCGCCTATAGATGCATCTATTTATACCGAGGTGATCGGCCCGATCTAAAATTAAGGATAATGATTAGAATTACCATAAACTGTCAATAGGATATTCTCTTAAAGAATGTGATGTAAGAGTTTCCTTTGACCTGAGATCGTCATGGTAATTGACACGTTATTTATTGTGCTTTGATACTATATACCTATGACCTTAGGGTCATATTTGAAAGAATATTAGGTATGATTAAATACTTGTATAATTAGTGATTGATCAAGATGGAATCTGTCAACTCTTGGTAACGAGTTTAAGCTCCATCTCGTCATGAATTATAAACGACCAAACCAAGACCTTGGCCAGGACAATTGAATGAAAGAAGAAAAGAGTTTCTTAGGTCATTCAATGGTCTATTATATTTTACATGAACACATAGTTGGTCGCCTATTAGGATTTGACAGTTGAACCATATCCTAGAGTGACACAGAGCTATAAGGACAGAAGGAATTACTACATCATTCTTCTAATGGTTCTTGAGAGTAAATTGTATACTTTATTCTATCCGGTCGTTAAGGAGTGTTGCTAGACGTCACCCTTGACTAGTATATTGATGTAATCAATTTACTACCAGTTTAGTATTGAACCTATGGGATCGCACCTAGTCCGAAAGTACGGGGTGTTACATTATCTCCCTTGGGATCATTCGTCCTCGAATGATTGTCCTGACTGTAACTTCTGCTAACTCTGGACCTCAAACAGGTCTGGTGGAAACATGAACTTTCATTAACACTTGTATATTAAACTGAATGAATACATGATTACTTAACTATTGCGATACTGAACTGAATGACTATTGCATTGATTGAATGCTGGTCTGCCATGGATACGTGAATACTGAACTAACATGGATATATGAATATTGAACTGGCACGAATATTTGAGTAATTTGAGTACTAAGCTGGCATGAATGTCTAAGTATTGGACTAACATGAGTAGCTGATTATTGAGCTGACATGAGTATCTGAGTACTAAACTGACATGAGTATCTGAGTACTGAACTGACATGAGTATCTGAGTACTAAACTGACATGAGTATCTGAGTACTGAACTAACATGAGTATCTGAGTATTGGACTGACATGAGTATCTGAGTACTGGAAACTTGAATGTTATAGCATGACACGCAAAATACTAGCTGTACAACCACTAATTATGGTGGAAACTCCAACTCATATGTATATATATATATATGGTCCAATATAGCATGGACTATGCTTCCCCTTCTTCCCAAATCTCATTCATATGTGAAACATTCAGAAACACCCAATCATCAACTTGAAACTCCAGGTCTCTATGCCGCACGCTCGAATAGGACTTTTGGTGGCTCTGAGGTTTCTTCAAATGCTCTTGAACCAACTTAACTTTCTCTATAGTCTGATAGACCAAATCGGGTCCTAACAACTCCATTTCTCCAACTTCGAACCAACCAATTGGTGATCTACACCTTCGCCTATACAGAGTCTCTCATAGTGCTATCTTGATACTAGAATGGTAGGTGTTATTATTAGCAAGGTCAATAAGAGGTATGTGATAATCCCAATTACTTTTAACATCAAGGACATATCCTCAACTGTTTGAATAATGCACTCTGCCTGGCCTTCTTTCTGAGGATGAAAAACTTGTGCCCAATCCTTTCTGAAAGAAATTCTAAAAGTTCATTTTGAAGTGAGCACCACAATCTGAAATGATGGACAACAGAGTTCCATACATCAGACGGTTTCCTGAATGTACAACTTGGCATAATCATCTACTAAATCTGTAGTTTTTTTTTGGTAAGAAGCGTGCTGACTTGGTAAGTAGATTTACAATCACTCAATCAATTCATGCTTTTAAAATGAGCAATATAATCATTTTATAAGCTCCATATTTACAATCTCCACTCAAAATATATGTATTCTGTGATAAAACACTAGGCTTTCTGTTGCTCAACTTTCACTTGCTGACAACTCAGACAATTGGCCGCAAAGTCTGCGATATTCTTTTTCATGGCGTTCAACAAATAAATCTCCTTGGTCATGATACATATTTGGGGAACCTGGATGGAAAGAATACCTGGAATTTTGGGCTTCTAACACGATCTCCCTCTTTAAATCCGTCTATGTCTGGAACACACAATCTGTCTTGGTACCTTAAAGTACCATCATCTCCCCCTTATTCAAAAGCCATCGTCTTATACTTGTGAATCTCCTCTTTTAACTGCAACACGTAGGGATCATCCAATTGTTTCTCCTTCTTTACGGCTACTAAGGGGGAAGAAAGCCTATTCTAGACAACAACTCCGTCATCTTCGGAGTCCGAAGTCAAACTCGTATCTTGGCTGAGTGGCGAACTTCTTTCACCAGAGTTCTCTTATCTACCTCAATCATGAGTTATACTTCCCACACTTTATCTTCTTAAGTACTTCTTGAAAACACTTATAATATTATTTTGACCTAAGTCTTTGACATGTACTCTAAATTTTAGAGTCCCGTGCAATGGCACTACCCTCATAACACATAAATAGGCATGATTTTACAACTTTTCTGTGATCACTTTATCATCAATAACTAAGCTCGGTGATCATTCTAATCACTTTGTGTTTCTTACACATGCTAGTCATAATCCCTGTGGTAATTATACAATTTTCCCTCCTTACCGAACTGATTTTCTTTTTCATTTCCCATGCTAAATATTCAGGTTTCAAATCTCTAACTAAACTTACTGATGGTTTTCACATCACCCCTTAGACCAAAGATCTTATACTCGCAGATCATTCCCTTTTTTTTTTGTTGGGATCCAAATAACTTTCCTTATTTTCTGCAATTCTTTGCACTCTACGTCAATGCCGACTCCTCTTCCAACTTACTTTTGAGAAATCTTTCTTACTAGGAAAAACTAAATTATTCACAGAACGGAAAGCTGATGTATTCACAACTATTATACACAATCTTAATAATTTAACTCTGCTCACACTATCAGTCTTGGAGAAACCACATTTTGATAATTCCTAAAGGCTATTCTTCTGTAGTTGGCTCTCTTACTGCCTAGGTGATTTTTTTCTATCGCTGTACTTCAGGTTTAACTTAAACTCTTTGGGTTCTAACACGTGTTTGGTATTTCAAGCTATCATCCACTCACTAGAGTTATCCTGGCTAAGTAAATCAAATTGTACCTCTACTAGCTCTGCTGAAATTGCTAATTTGTTGTATCTACTCAAAACTTAATTAATATCCCTTTACTAACCACCTAGTAGCATCATATTTTCTTCTCCTGCTTTGAATAACTAAAGTGAAGCATAAAGTTACTCCTAACTTCCCTCATCATCTGACCATATTCTTTTGCCGCACACTATCATTCCGTTTGAACTATGTACATGCATCACACTTAGGGAAATTTCATCTGTCTTAAATAAAATTGGAATAGATAAACCCCAACCATTCAATACAATACAAAATCATATCATACTATAAACATCCGCGGTAATCACTTAGTCACAAAAACTAAGGGGAACTGCCATATCTTGTATCTTACATCAATAACTGCTTCTTATAGTAGCTTACTTACATTGTACTTCTAGTCCTGATTTGAATAAATCTAAACAACTTGAAATCATTCCGTGAAATTCACTATTGGCTGCTCTTAGTTTTCATTGCATACATCATATCTTCTAGTCATTTGCATGAGTTGTATGAAATCACATCTTTGGTAATAACAAACGTTTCTGACTCTTAGGTATTTTTCCCTTAGGCTCTTTTCTGTCCAAAACTATAATGACCAATGTTAGGGTCTGACATCTGAAGTATCATCATCCAACTTGTGGCTCCATTTCCAAAACTTAAAAGAAATTGTTCTCTGAGGTAAAACACATACGATTACCATACACAAAATTATCCTTCAGAGTATACCATCATCTGATATATCACTTCATGCGCCGTCCGGTGAGTCTTAGTCTTAATCCAGACCTAAAATATGCGAAGGTTTCGCTACAATCACTATTACTTACATTTTCTTTGAGAACCCATATGGATCACTGTTGTGAGCACATGATTTTTGCCTCGCTTAAATTATTCCTATAGAATTCTTAGAATTAGGATTTTTCTTTTATTATTTGATTTTTAGGGAAGTAATTGCATGATTTTTTGTGTTTGTTTGCATTTTGTGTGCATTTTTAGTTGGCATAATTCATAAAAAAAATACAAAAAAAATAGCACATTTGCATTTAGAATCCAATTTTATATTTTTTTTAGGTTTACTAGTTAATTAATGTTACCAAAAACAAGAGAAAATAACAAAAAACAGTACCTTTACTTTTTTTTGTTTAGTTTTCTTTTTAAATTTGGATTTATCTAATTTTAGAAAAATTAATTAGTTCAATTCTAGAATTAAGTCAAAACCATAGTACAGGATCAGGCTAAAGGCGAAGTGGACCCCAAATACTTGGTCTGGTTTAGCAAAAGATTTCAAATTCCTGAGAGACCCGCCAAAACGTCACATGTACAACAATTTACTGACGAGGCCCAGTTACAATGGGATTGGCTAGCCAAGGAAAAGGAATACAGGGCCCGAATAGGAGTATGGAAAAGCAGGTTCAGGATCTCCGGTTTGAAAACAGTTTACAAGCCGCAGCCGGTGAAGGTGACAAAATGTAACTGACCCAAGAGAATGAGGCTCTTAAGGCTCAAATCCAACAAATGAAAATAGCTGCTAAAAATCAAGAAAGAAGTCGGTCTGATGAGAGGTTAATAAAAGGGCTGAAGAAGCAAGTCTTAGAATGCCAGGAAGAGTTGAAGAAATCTGAAGGGAATATGGCAAATATCCAGGCACAGTGGGCAAAGAAGACAGAGGAAATAGCCCAATTTGTGCAATAAATGAAAAGAAATTATGAGCGAACTATTGCTAATCTAAAAAGGAAAGTGAATAACCTTGAAGACAAGGCAGCCCAGCGGGACAAGGAATTTCAGGCTGAGAGGAAACAATGCTATAGGCTAATGGCCAAGATGGAGAAAGAAATAAAGCTGTTATAAGACCATCACTTCCACGACTCCCAAGTGATAGAGGCTCGCAACCAGCAGATAAGCCGACTACTTCAGGAAAAGGGCCGGATCAGAGAAAGAATGAGAGCCATTGCGGATTATATTGTCATGAAATGTCGAGCAGGCAAAAGAATGAGTTGCACTACCTTTTTTGCTACAGTGATGATTTTTGTTCGGCAAGTTATGAATGATTTGGAGCAGTTACAAAGGGGTCTTGCACGTAGGCCCGCGGCGATGCCGAATGACGCCCTGCGGGCCCCAGGATTTGAAGTTTTAATGTATTCCTAGTCTGTAGTTTGTTACTTTGAGTCTGTTTTGTAATTTTCCCTTTTAAGAAAAACAAATAGTCTAGTATCTTTGTAATCAAAGTTTTATTAATGAAAAATTGAAAAATCCCAAAAATCATTTCCTTATTTTGCATTTATTTGCAAGAACTACACTTTGTGTGATTCATACAGGGTCATGATACGTAGGCAATCTCCATAAGATTCGATCGTAAACCTAAGAAAAAAAGAAAATACGAGGGAAGAAAATAAAAGGAAAAACAAGAGTGGAAAGGAAACACAGAAAAGAGAAAATAAGAAAACCATGGAAGAAAAGAAAATGGAGAGGAAAGAAAAATCAAAATGAGAGAAAACCAGAAAAGCAAAAGAGATGCAAGGAAAAACAAATCAAAAGAAAAGAAACAGGAAGAAAAGTCGTGATGACTTATGCAACCGTTGCCTACATGTAGACACTCATTTAACTGTATAGGTGCATCACACCCCAATGTGCGATTACCTATCTATTACTTGTCTCAAACTAACCGTTTGCTGCTGCCAATTCCAGCTTAGGTTTTTAGAAACAGTGGTTGGTTTTTTGGTAAACTGGCATCGCATCAGTATTTTACCAGATAAAAATGAAGTATAGAAATGTCGTATCAAATGACTTTGCCACCAGTTCTCATCACCGAAGGCAGCCCCATCTCAGGGATCCCGGCCTCCGAGTTTGCCACAGCTGAAGAAAATCGGATATTACTTCTTCGAGTTATGGAGATGTAGGATGCGTGGACTAACGGAGGAGAGCCTCCAAATTCTATCCCTGGCTTTCCTAAGTTGTTCCCAAGATCCGGGGGTACTTCTAACATCCCCATCAGTCATCTGAATACTCCATTGGGATAGCCTACCATGTCTGCTCACTCTATCGAAACACCTTCTGAGGTACGCCCCCAGGTGTTCATATCAGGAGTAGCTCCCAATATCTTTACCGCTCCACCATGCTCCGCTACAACACAACCTTCGCTACCTAGGCCTGCTATTGACCCCTCGGCCTTCACTTTCCAAAATCCTATTTTTCAAGCGGATCCTCCTCAATATCCCACATACACTTACTCCCAACCACCCCCGTTTGAGCTTACACCTGGACAAGACAAAACTCCTAAAACGCCTGAGCAGGATGAGATGGCAAAAAGGATGAGGAGTTTAGAATAGATTTTGAAAAATATGCAAGGTTTAAGCGGGCAGAAAAGTGTTTCTTATAATGATCTGTGCATGTTCCCTCACGTGCACCTGCCCATGGGATTCAAAATGCCGAAGTTTGAGAAATATGATGGGCATGGCGACCCTATTGCTCACCTTAAAAAGTATTGCAACCAATTCTGTGGGGCTTGCGGAAAAGAAGAGTTGTTAATGGCTTACTTCGGAGAAAGCTTGGTGGGCATATCTTCAGAATGATATATGGATCAGGACATATCTCGATGGCACATTTGGGATGATCTTGCTAGAGATTTTGTTCGACAATTTCAGTACAACATAGACATTGAGCCAGACAGGAACTCCTTGGCGAATCTAAAGAAGAAATCTTCAGAAAGTTTCCGAGAATATGCAATTAAGTGGCACGAGCAAGCATCAAGGGTAAAACCTCCAATGGATGAAGTGGAAATAGTCACCATATTTCTTCAGGCCCAGGAAGCCGATTACTTCTAGAACATGATGTCGGCTATGGGCAAACCTTTTGCAGAGGCAACCAAAATTGGTGAGATGGCAGAGAATGTTTGAAAACCGGTAGAATCTTGAGCTAGTCAGCCATCAGGCAACCTCCCAATCCATTCAAGGCGGGTCTGGAGGAATGGCTAAAGGAAAGAAGAAAGAAGAAACGTCTATGGCAGCACAAGGGCAAGGAGAAATCGCGCTCCCAGACCCATGTTTTCTGAAAGAACCCCTCAACATTACTACCCTCATCATGATATGGCTTATGCTCCTCCACCTTATGCGGTCATGAACGCTCAACCCTTTGCCCAGTCGCAGCCACATGCCAATAGAAATCAAGCTCCATTCCCAAGAAATCAGCCTCCCTACCAGAACCACTATAATCCTCGACCTCCACAGAATAACTTCCGTCCTCGGGAACCACCTAGGAGACCAAATTTTACCCCAATAGGTGAACCCTACTCCAGTCTGTTCCCGAAGCTTGTTCAAATGAATTTGCTGCAGCCCATACCTCCAAACAGGCAAAACCCAGAATCACCCTCCTATCAGCGAGGTGTCCGATGCGCTTATCACTTAGGAGCTGAGGGGCATGATACAGAAAACTGTTGGATGTTGAAAAGAGCCGTGGAAGACTTGAAAGAGCAAGGAAAGATAGTGCTAAGGGACAAGGAGGTCACAAATATGACCAACAAGCCTTTTCCAGCCCACAATAATGGGCCTGTGATTGGGATGATCTGTGAGGATAAAGAGTTCGATCCGGCATTAAAGGCCATCATTGCTATTACCGACGCGGAAAGAAAGCCAAAGGTTGCCCCAAAGCAAGATAAAGGGGAGAAGAAACACAAAGTCACCAAGACGGAACCAAAAACGAAAGCTGAAACAAGAACAGAGGCGATACCTCCCAAAGACGGAATTCTCTATGTCCCACGAGGCCGTCAAAAAAAGCAGCTGATTGTGAGCTCTCTAGAGAAATTGGAAGTGAAAAAGGGAACACAAGTTTACGTACCCAAGAAAGCCTATGTGGTGCGGGGGCAATCAAACCACCTCGGCTGAGTGAGCCAGTGGTTATTGGATGCGTACCAAAGAAGCCTATGACCAACCCTACTGCAGTGCCGTGGAATTATCATCAGATAGTGGTTACATATAAAGGGAAAGAGATCTTGGGAGAGCTTCCAGAAAATGTTCCCGCTGAAAAGTACTCAAACATAGAAGAGGTAAACAATGCTACCAAAAGTCGTTTCCCACCTAAGAAATCTGTGAGTGCTGAGGAAGCAGAACTTTTCTTTCAAAAGATGAAAATGGCCGACTATGAGGTGGTCGATCAGTTGCGAAAATGTCCTGAACAAGTGTCTTTACTGTCATTACTGTTGAAATCCCCTGAGCATCAAAAGGTGTTAATGAAAACCTTGAATGAAGCCTACGTCCCAGTTGAAACTTTGGTGGAACAACTTGAAAGAATGGCGAAAAGGTTCTTTGCTGTCAATCAGATCTCATTCAGCAAAAATGACTTGCCTCCAGAAGGAGCTGCTCACAACAAAGCTTTGCACTTGACTGTCAAGTGTGAGGGATATTATGTAAAGCGAGTCATGGTAGACGGAGGCTCGGGTGTTGACATTTGCCCACTCTCCACACGGAAACGTATGGAAATTGGGACTGGAAGAATTCGTCCCGACAATGTCTGTGTGAGAGCCTTTGACGGCATCAAAAGGGATACCATCGGGAAATTGACCTAATCTTGACTATCGGACCGGTGGACTTCCAGGTGACATTCCAAGTGCTGGATATGGATACGTCTTTTAATTTTCTTCTAGGAAGGCCTTGGATCCACGCCGCTGGAGCTGTGCCTTCTACCTTCCACCAAATGGTGAAATTTGAATATGAGGATCAGGAAATTGTGGTCTATGGAGAAGATGAACAGTCGATCTATAGGGACCCATCTGTCCCATGTCTAGAAGCGAGGGAGGGTAGTGAGCATATAGTCTACCAAGCATTTGAAGTTGTGGTGGCGGATCAGCATGAAGAAGGAAACCCTTGCACTCAACCTTTCCTATCCAATGCTCGATTATGGTGGCCAAGGAAATGATCAGACATGGTTTCAAGCCAGGAAAAGGACTTGGAAAGTCTCTGCAAGGAATATCTGAGCTGGTGACTCTACCTACGATCGAAAAGTTCTTCGGGATAGGTTTCCATCCTACCCCAGATGATAAAAAATGGGCAGATGAGAGAAAGAAGGAAGGATGGGTCTTTCCACAACCATTGCCATATTTGTATGAAACCTTTGTCAAGCCGAAGTACAGTGAAGAGGAAGACGATGAGGTTTTCACGGCTGAAGAAATTGAAGAAATATGCGGGGCGATGAGAGAAGTACTCTGCGAAACCCACATGGTTCAGCCAGGAGAGGGCACTAGCACCGCTGAGGTGTTATACATGGGACCAAGCACCAAGCTTCAAAATTGGAAGGCTACGCCATTTCCGATCAGGCGGGAGTCCTAGTAGACTTGTCCTGCTACTTTTTCTGCATCCCGAGTTATTCCAAGATGTAACTCGGATGTTTCTTTTAGTTTCTTGTCTTTAAATTCCCAATGTAAACCCTGTTATCTTCCTAATTCCAAGAAATGAAATCAATATTTCATCGCTCATTATCTTTATTCTTTCTGATTTTCTTTTTTTTCCTCTTTTATTTCTTCTTTTTGGTTATAATAATGCAGCTTTAAATAACATGACATGCTTGCGAACTTCATGCCCAGACCCAAACATGCTATCTAATTGTGAAATAATGAACCAAGAACCGGAATATAATGAAGAAGAGGCGTTTAGGGAAATAAATCGAGAACTGGAACAATTTGAGAACAAACCTAAGCCAAATTTGAATGACACTGAGTCGGTTAACTTGGGAACTTTTGAGGAAATCTGGGAAACCAAAATAAGCATTCACACAGATAAGAAAACCCGATATGCAATAATCCAACTCTTGTTTGAGTTTAAAGATGTGTTTGCTTGGTCGTATGACGACATGCCAGGGCTGAGTGTTGATCTAGTGGTGCATAAGTTGCCAATTTACCCCGATTGCCCTCCGGTCCAGCAAAAACAAAGATAGTTTAAAACTGACATCAGTGATAAGATCAAAGAAGAAATTAGGAAACAGTTGAAAGCAGGGGTAATCCGAGTAGTTTGGTAGACTACATGGTTGGCCAATGTAGTCCAGTTTCGAAAAAAGATGGGAAGACCCGGGTGTGTGTGGACTACAGAGATTTGAATAGGGCAAGCCCCAAAAATTTCCCTTTGCCCAACATCCACATCCTTGTTGATAACTGCGCCAAGCATGAGATATAATCCTTTGTGGATTGATATGCAGGATATCACCAGGTGTTGATGGATGAGGAAGACGCAGATAAAATGGCCTTCACCACACCCTGGGGGTACATACTATTACCAGGTTATGCCATTTGGTCTGAAGAATGCTGGAGCAATCTATATGAGGGCCATGATCGCTATCTTCCATGATATGATGCATCAGGAGATAGAGGTGTATGTGGATGACGTAATCATCAAGTCCCGAACTCAGGATGACCACGTTCGAGATTTGAGAAAGTTCTTCGAGCGATTGCGCAAGTATGATCTGATGCTTAACCCGGCTAAATGTGCATTTGGAGCTCCGTCGGGCAAACTTCTGGGCTTCATAATCAGCAGGAGAGGTATCGAGTTAGACCCAACAAAGACAAAGTCTATCCAGGATTTGCCTCCTGCAAGAACTAAGAAGGATGTGATAAGCTTGTTGGGCAGATTAAACTACATCAGCCGGTTCATTGCTCAACTGACTTCCATATGTGAGCCCACATTCAAGTTGTTGAAGGAAGATGCAGCAGTAAAGTGGAGGGATGAATGTCAAGAAGCCTTCGACAAGATCAAAGAATATATGTCAAATCCTCCAGTCTTGGTCCCACCAGAGCCAGAGATACCTCTTTTCTTATATATGACAGTCTTGGAGAATTCTTTTGGCTGTGTCCTCGGGCAACACGATGTAACTGGGAAGAATGAACATGCGATCTACTACTTGAGTAAGAAATTCACCAGTTTTGAAGCAAAACATACTCTGTTGGAAAGAACCTGTTGTGCCTTGACTTGGGTCGCTCAGAAGCTAAGACATTATCTGCAAGCTTACACCACCTACCTCATAACCAAGTTGGATCCGTTGAAATACATATTCTAGAAACCAATGCCCACTAGGAGGTTAGCAAAATGGCAGATTATACTCACTGAGTTTGACATAGTTTACGTCACTCGCACGGCGATGAAAGCCCAGGCGTTGGCAGATCATTTGGCTGAAAACCCGGTTGACGAGGAATACCAACCGTTGAGCACTTACTTCCCAGATGAAGAGGTAAATTCAATAGAAGCAATCTCTGAAGACACTCATGCTTGGAAAATGTTCTTTGATGGAGCAGTAAACGCCAGAGGTGTGGGAATTGGGGCGATCTTGATCTCACCAACTGGTCAACATTACTCAGCTACAGTCAAGCTTCGATTTTTCTGCACTAACAATGCCGCTGAGTATGAAGCCTGCATAATCGGTATGAACATGGAAATTGACCAAGACGTCGAAGAGTTATTAATCATGGGGGATTCCTATCTGATTATCTGGCAAGACCAGGGAGAGTAGGAGACCCGAGATATTAAGCTTATTCCTTATCGGCAACATGTGGAGGATCTCAGCAAGCGGTTCAAGTCGATAGAATTCAGGTACATTCCTCGGTGTCACAATGAACTAGCTGATGCACTCGCCACTAGAGCTTCAATGCTGCCTTACCCAGGCAATGCCCATATTGATCCTTTGGAGATTCAAATCAAGGAAAGGCATGGTTATTGTAACACGATTGAAGTGGAGCCAACCATCCAGCCATGGTATCACGACATTAAAAGGTTTTTGAAAACGCAAGAATACCCTGAGCAAGCTACTGGAGATCAAAAGAGGACCATCAGACGGCATGCGAGTGGTTTTTTCTTGAGTGGTGAAGTATTGTATAAGAGGACCCCGGACCTCAACTTGTTGAGTTGTGTTGACGCCAAGGAAGCCGGAAGAATTATGCATGAGGTAAATGCGGGAGTGTGCGGACCTCATATGAATGGGTATGTTTTGGCGAAGAAAGTCCTTCGGGCAGGATATTATTGGATAACTTTGGAGAAGCACTGCTTCAGTTTTGTCCAAAAATGCCATCAGTGTCAGGTGCACGCTGATTTGATTCATGCACCTCCAAAGGAACTGCATCCTATGTCAGCGCCATGGCCATTCTTTGCTTGGGGCATGGACGTAATTGGGCCAATCGAGCCAAAAGCCTCAAACGGACATAGATTCATACTGGTTGCTATTGACTACTTCATGAAGTGGGTTGAAGCCATCACTCTTAAGTCGTTCACCAAGAAAGTTGTGGTAGATTTTATACACTCTAATCTTATTTGCCGCTTCGGCATTCTTGCAACTATCATCACAGACAATGTTGTCAACCTGAATAGTCGTTTGATGGAAGAAGTATGCGAACAATTAAAAATAACACATAGAAATTCCACTCCCTATCGGCCCAAAGCCAATGGTGCTGTCGAAGCAGCAAACAAGAACATCAAGAAGATTCTGAGAAAGATGATTCAGAGCTCCAAACAATGGCATGAAAAGCTGCCTTTTGCATTACTTGGATATCGCACCATGGTGCGCACATCGGTAGGAGCAACCCCATACTTGTTAGTCTATGGAACTGAGGCTGTTATACCCGCAGAGGTAGAAATCCCTTCACTCCGGATAATCGTTGAAGCATAAATCGAGGATAGTGAGTGGGTCAAGACTCGGTTAGAGCAATTGTCTTTAATTGACGAAAAACGAATGGCCGCAGTTTGCCACGGGCAGTTATACCAACAAAGAATGGCCCGCACCTATAACAAGAAAGTGGTCCCAGGAATTTTGAAGTGGGAGAACTCGTGTTAAGACGCATTCTCCCTTATCACCAAGAAGTAAAAGGAAAATTTGCTCCTAATTGGAAGGGTCCATACATTATCCGAAAGATATTGCCGAGAGGAGCACTGTATCTGAGAGACATCGAAGGAAATGATCCCGAAACAGTTGTGAATGCGGATGCAGTAAAAAGGTACTATGTCTAGACCTTCTACGTTGATGACTTTGCGCAGTTGAGATGACGAAGGCTTTCCTTCTCGCTATCCAAACACTATCAACCCTTCGCAAACCCATTTGAGCCGGTTACTCTCCTTTGGCTACCCTCTTTGGAACCCAGAAGTATTATCAAAAAAAAAAAGAAAAAAAAAAGAAAAAATGATGAAAAGAAAAAGAAAATAAAAAACAAAAACAAAAACAACAAAAACAAAATGTTTCCCTGAACTACGTTTGACTTGATTCTGAAAGGATACGTAGGCAGCCTCTCTCTAGGGTTCAGTCACACCAAAACAAAAATCCTAATTCCCCCAAAAATTGAAACTGGGGCAGATGATATAATTGTTCGGCCATGAGTCCACCAAAATAGTTCCAAAGTTATACTTCCATCCAAAATTCTTTTTACCCAAAACCTTGTCCAAGTCCTTCTGATCAATTGGCAAAGACGTAGGAATTGAAAAACAACATTGTTGGAATCTGATATAGTCTAAATTGAGAGAAATAAAAGGACAGAGTCTTATCAGTGAAAACCTTCGGGCACCATAAGGAGACGGTGAGTAGACGATTTGAAAATGAGAGAGTCCATTTGGTGAAAACTCGTAAAGAGCACTATCGGGCGACGGTGAGAAGAGAAATGAGAGAGGTCGATTGGCGAAAACCCGCAAAGGGCGCCGTTGGCCGAAAAGAAGACACCTCTCACCATTCAAAGAGTCCTGGCAACGTTCCCTAGTTTTGAAATACGGGTCAATGAGTTTACGAGAAGTTGGAAAAGTTTTTGCGGGCCAGTCATCCAATCCAAGAAGCATGTCATGTCCATTTGAAGCCTGCATATCCCCCCAGATAAGTCATTCTCTTCCCCCGAAAGGGACGCTTCTATTTAAATTCATCCTCTTGCTCTCTGTTTACCTTTTCCTTGAATCCCTTTCGGCCAAACTCTACTTCTGAAACTATTACAAAGAAAAGGTGGCAGGACTAGTTTTTACAGGGCTTTACCTAACGAAAGCTAAAAGAAAGTACCCAGCCTCAGCGGGTGTGTCAAGGCAATCCCGACTGGCCATGATTGTTGATGCTTTCAAAGCAAAGACATTGGAAAGGAAATAAAGTCAAAGACAAAGGTCTTAAGAGCAGAATAAGGTGAAAAAGCCAGAGCCCATGTGGGCGAGTCATCATGAAATCCTAAAAGTTGAGTCCTTTCAGTTTGAAAAGAGATTCACCATCAAAACAAGCAAGCAGCAAAGTTCTTAACGGAAACTGGGCCGGGATCAAGCAATTGAGATGATCAAGGCCACAAAACCAACCATCGTTTCAAACTAACAAATTGTTCTTTGTTGGAAAGTTAAAACAGGTGTAATTCAAAGTAACCATGCAAGAAGCAGGTGCAATCCAAAAAGGAAAAGAAATGCGCAAGCGCTGAAATAGCTTTGCAGCAGGGAATCGACCAAAAAGTGAAGTTTCCCCCAAATTATTTCATGAGTTTTACAAAATAAAAAGAAAAAAAGAAGAAAGAAAGAAGAAAAAGAAGTGAAAAAGAAAAATCCCAAAAAAATCATGGTAGCATAGGGCCCCATTCCCTAGATATCCCGGCATAACCCGTGAACCTCCTTGGCATAACCCAAGGACCTTTTTACTTTTATCCCAGCATAACCCGTGGGCCTCCCCGGCATAACCCGAGGACCTTTTCCTTGCGCTCCCTGGCATAACCCAAGGACCTTTTTCTTTTATCCCGGCATAACCCGTGGACCTCACTGGCATAACATAAGGACCTTTTTCTTTTATCCCGGCATAACCCGTGGACCTCCCTGGCATAACCCAAGGTTCTTTTATTTATCCCGGCATAACCCGTGAACTTCCCTGGCATAACCCAAGGACCTTTTTCTTTATCCCGGCATAACCCGTGGACCTCCCTGGCATAACCCAAGGACCTTTTTCTTTTATCCCGGCATAACCCGTGGACCTCCCTGGCATAACCCAAGGACCTTTTTCTCTTATCTCGGCATAACTAGTGGACCTCCTTGGCATAACACAAGGACCTTTTCTTTATCCCGACATAACTCGTAGACCTTCCTGGCATAACCCAAGGACCTTTTCTTTATCCAGGCATAACCCGTGGACCTCCCTGGCATAACCTCAAGACCTTTTTCTTTTATCCTAGCATAGCCCGTGGACCTCCCTGGCATAACCCAAGGACCGTTTTCCTTTTATCCCGACATAACCCGTGGACATCCCTGGCATAACCCGTGGACATCCCTAGCATAACCCAAGGACCTTTTTCTCCTATCCGGGCATAACCCGTGGACTTCCTTGGCATAACCCAAGGATCTTTTCCTTTATCCCGGCATAACCCGTGGACCTTCCCGGCATAACCCGAGGACCCTTTTTTCATTTCCGGCATAACACGGCCATTTCCCCAGCATAACCTGACTTCATTCACAAGGATACACAATCCTGATTTTATCACTTAGATATGTGTCACAACTAACTCACGAAATTTTCCTAGTGAAAACTGGGGCTAAAAATTTCGTTCGTTTGTTTGTTTTGATGTCTTAAGCAGGTCTGACCTCGAGGCACAGGGTTCGAGGCGACAAAAAGAATGAGTCTCAATCTAGAATAAAGAAAAGAAGAAAAAGAACAAAAAGTGAATTCAAAATGCCAAAGTGAATAGAGATGCGGACTGCTCAAAATTGATTGAAGTCACGAGCTATGCCTGTCGTTTTGACACAATGATGAAGAAAGAACCAACACCTACAGCTGACGAGCATCAAGATTCAGATCGGAGTCCACAGCAAAATCAGCTAAGACTCAAGATCAAGTTTCAAGAGAATTATAGATAAGAATCTTGTAACTCATAGTTGATAGGTATGGCTAGCTTAGCTTTGATTTTCCTTTTTGGTGTAATAAGGAGTTCAGCAAGCAGTAGCAGCAGCAACAACAGTGAAATAATAGCTCCTGGTAGTCCCAGCTACCAACACTTCCAGAACTACACTGACCTAATTCCTTTGTAGCCAAGGATATGTAGGCAACCTTTGAAGCAGGGTTCGGTCAGATGGTTTTCAAAAATGCTTCTCATGGAGTGCCAAGCAGGCAAAAATCTCTCATGATTGCTCATTTATCTTTGCTCGAAAATCCTTCGTGTCTCCGAGCAAAGAGGGGCAGCTGTCAGCACGTGATTTTTGCCTCGCTTGAATTATTCCTATAGAATTCTTAGAATTAGGATTTTTCTTTTATTATTTGAATTTTAGGAAAGTAATTGCATGATTTTTTTGTTTGTTTGCATTTCGTGTGCATTTGAAGTTGGTATAATTCATAAAAAATACAAACAAAAAAAAATAGCACATTTGCATTTAGAACCCAATTTTATATTTTTTAGGTTTACTAGTTAATTAATGTTACCAAAAATAAGAGAAAATAACAAAAAATAGTCACTTTACTTTTTTTTTTAGTTTTCTTTTTAAATTTGGATTTAGCTAATTTTAGGAAAATTAATTAGTTCAATTCTAGAATTAAGTCAAGCCTTTGTTATTTCTAATTTTTTGTTTAACAAAATCAAAATCTGAAAAACAATAATATAAAAGATATAGAAAAAAATAATAATAAAGACCCAGTTTTGGGCCAAATATGCTCCAGCCCAAGCCAATCTCTCCCCCAAACCCGGATTCAATCCAGCCCAAATCCAAAACACTAACCCGGTCCACCCCCTTTCTCATAAAACGACGCCGTTGGTATCCAGTTAATCCTAGCCGTCTAGGTTTGCTTGATCCAACGGTCGAGAAGTCCCCTTTCATGTAATATAAAAGTGTCGGACAAGACCCCCCCCCCCCCCGCTACCCCTCAATCGTCTCTCAAACACCTTAATATACGCCGGCGTAACACCACTACTCCTCCGCCGTCTCCCACCGTCCGCTGCTGGCCGGAAATCGCATCCGCCGGCGGCGATTCTCCAAATGACCCTATATTTATACCCCATGTTCCTCTCCTTCTCCTCTGTCCGAATCTACACTACGTTTCCCTCGAATCCCCACCAAATTCTTCGAATAATGAATAGAAGATCCTGACCCAAAACCCTAACTCATCAAATGGCCTCTAAATTTACACTAAGGCATCTTCTCTTCCCCCTCATCACGATCCCTTCATTATCCCCACTCAAATACCACTGGAATTCTTCGAAACTTCAAAACCCTAGCCGCCTCCTTTGTTCTATGGTGGCGGTGCCCGCTCTAAACCCAACTAAACTTACACCCTAGACTCATCTTAACCCCCTCTTCCCAAACCCTAAGTCGGATTCCTTCAAGTCCGGTTGAAATTATTCGAATCCCAAATTAATGGTTTGAGTCCAAGTCTGAGTCGAAGACTCGAAGGTTATCAGTATTCAAATGGTTCCAAAAATGATATTATGTGTTTGTTTTGGCAAAGAACAAAAATATAATATTATTTTTGGGACCAGATTCAAAGTCAAGTCACCTAGGGTTAAATCAGTAAGCTTTTTCTTCTTATTTGATTATATTTTTTTTTATTTCGTTTGTTGATTCTGTTTTGTGTTATTTTTTATTTTTAGTTTAATTTTTGTTTTGTGGATTTTGTTGTGATTTTTCTGTTGGTTAATTGAGTGTTTGGTTCTACTGATATACAATCTTTAATTTTTACTTTTATTGATTAGTTTAGTTAAATTTGATTTTTTCAGTTTTCTTAGAATTAATTTCGATTCAGTTTGATTCATATTTTTGTGTATTTGATTTCGATTCATGATTTTTTTTTGTTGATCATATGATATGAGCTCTACTTTAGTTTCAATTTTACTTGCTTGTTTTCACTGTTTTTAACCTTAGGATATTAGTGTCAACTAAAGTTAAAGTCCATTTCTGATTAATTAGGTTGATTAGTTTAATTGTTAGGTTTTTTTTTGTAATTAGGATTGTTTGTTTATAGGTGAAACCTTCCAGTTCCTGTGATTGATTAACCATGGTCAATTTTGACAAAGTTAACAGGGCTGGGGGTTAGTAAACGTGGGTTAGTAATTTCAAAAATAATTCAAGGGTAGTATAAGTAATTCAAAATAGAAAGTAGTGCAGTAACTAAAAATAGAACCTCCTAGAACCTTCTAGAAGGGGGTTCTAATTAGATTTTCAGGGATTTAATGGTCTAACTTGGGCAGCAAGCCAATAAATAAGGGACTAAATTAGCTAGAATTTGAAATTAAAAGAGGGACCAAAGGTGCAATTGAAAATCTGAATGTTGCCCTAAGCTTTGCCTATAAAAAGGCATGCCCATTGCCTTGTTTCACAAGTTTTGGATATCTGAAAAAATTCAAAGAAGTTTAGAGAGCTAGAAGTCTAAAAAATTCAAAAAAATTCAAAGTTCTTAGATCCTGAAATCTGAAATTTCAAATTAAAAATCCAAAAACCAAAAAAATCTTACTATTTGAAAGTTAGAGAGGAAACTGAAAGTCAACAAAACTATTACAAATCTGAGAGAGTTAGTTAAACATTTTAGAGTTTATATCTTCAATTTCCTTGCACTACAAGTTCTGAAATTCTAGCAGTAGAGTTTCAGAAGTATTGGTGTTCTTTCGAGCTCTATTTTGGATCATTTAAGGTTGTGTTTGGTTGTTTGCTGGGCTGTTTTCTCTGCCCTTAACTCCTCGGCTGCTGTGATGTTATTTTTGTTTTAAAACAGAGCTTATTGTTGCTGGTCATTGCTTGCTGCTGCTGACTTCTCCTTCTTCTTATTTTGATTCAAATTCCAGGTATATTTTTAGTCTCAAGTGATATGTAATAACTGGAACAATAGATTTGAAGAATGAATAATGAATCACTGCTTATTTCTCTACATGAATCTCATGCTGCTTTACTTAGCTTAGAATTTTAGCCTAATTGATATCATAGTGCTTTGTTTGTATTAGTAGAAATCTGGACTGATTTGTAATTGAACTGTTGAACTAAACCTCATCTCACTCATTCATGATAATTCTGGTAGTATTTCTGTTCTACTGTAATTACAGTAGTGTTAGTAGTATTAAATCAGGCTTGTTAGATGTTTAAAAGAAGTTAATATTGTAGTAATTTGTTCCATGTGTGTAGACTCAAGATTCCTGAGTTTGAAATCCATGACTCCTACTTAGTTAAAATAGTAATCACCTCAAGTTTTGTCACTAAATTTCAGAAATTGTTATAGTAATCCATTAGTTTAAACAGATTAGTTTACAAACGTGAAAGTAGAATTAAACACATCAGTTTTCTAATCAGTATTAAAATTTAATGGTCTGTCGGGGAATAGCCTGTTAGCTTATGAGTTGTCAAAGTTAATTTCAACTCAGGATCAGTATTACAAGGATTCATTTAAAATCAATATTAATTTGGGGCTCTTGTTTTGGGCCAAAGCCCAACAATTGGCTTGGAAAGAAATTCGAGGCCCTTTGGACTAGGTCCAATGGGGCCTTAATCAAATAATAAGAAGCCCAGGCAGGCTCCTCTCGTGGGGCTTTATACTGATCAGGGCTGGGGATCTTGAGCTTGCCTCAAAATTGGGCGTGTGATTGAGGACCAAACTTTGAACAGTTTGATTAAAGAAAGGCAAAATGACATCTCCTTTCCATGGGCTGCTTCGAGGCCCAACCTGCTGAAAGTTTTATTAAAGTTATTGGATTTGGTGATTTTAAAAATTAAATTATAGACTTGGGCCTTTCAAGCTAAGTAGCAAACTTGAATTAAGGGGATTTTTCAATAATGAAGATCCTTTTGTTTGGGTTTGGACTTGATCTTGAGGCCCAAGTTTGTTCTAATGCTTTTAATAAAAGTTTGTTAACAATGCTAATTAATTAGGCCTTTTAGAGACAATCTTTAATAGAAAATCATAGTTCCTTCAGGTTAGCCTTTAAAATAAAACGAGGTGCGCCGCGCCAAATAAAATTTACAAATTGCGTGGCCCTCTTTAATTACTTCATTAAAATATTTAGAACTCGGGACGTGCCATTTAGCAAATTTGCATGGCCTCCCGCAAAGTTAATAATACGTTATTCACTTTAGGCGCGCTCTTTAATAATTTTACCTTCCTAAATCCGGGTGTTCATTTCATGTGACCCAAATCCAAATACCAAAACGTTAAATAAAATATGTCGAGATTCTGGGTGCATTTCATGTGACGTGATCCAAAAATATATTTTAAACGACGTTCAATTTCCTAAAAATTAATTAAAAGAGGTCAATAATTTTAAAATTGAACTATAGGACGACATGTATTAAAATCAGATTTTTAGCCAATTACAATAGTTTAAGCGACTATGCGAGAACCACGGGATCCGGGGGTGTCTAACACCTTCCCTCGGGTCAACAAAATCCCTTATTCAGAATTTCTGGTTCGCAGACTCCATTCGGGAAGTCGAAATTTTCTCGATTTGGGATTCAAGAAAAACCGGTGACTCCCAAGTGGCGACTCTGAATTGAATAAATAATTCCATTTTGAATAATGCCACCTTAAATGGAAAAACTCTCTTATACATTATCCTTCAGAGGTGGTGTGTAAAAAAGGAGGTGAGACAACTGTATACTCACAAGTCACAAGAAATTTTGATACACTGCAAATTGGAGATCTGGTAACTGAATAATTGATAACTGGCATCCTGAATAACCATAAACTTGCTAACTAAAAGACTGTATAACTGGTGACTGAGGTAAACTAATAGCCATAAGACATGATAACTGCTTTTGTACTTTCTAATAAGGTTATGCAAATCTGTACTACTATCCATCGCATCCCACTTTTAACACCCTCTCAAGTCTCATATTTACCAAGCTGTACTCCATAACTATACCCCAATTCACAAATATCCTCTCTAGGACCATAGGTTTCTCCCGCGCGTCACTTGGGCATCCAGTACGTTTGGAATTCGATAGGAAGAGAAGGTTAACTATTGCTCTAGGCTTCATGGCACGATCTATAGTAAAAAGAAATGAGACAATTCTAGATGTCTTGGTAATTAACCGTTTATATGAGTGTCCGACACACATATATAAAGGAAACTCCACTAAACTCGGCTTCATAGACTCCCTAGGACTCTTGGAACTAGTGCTCTGATACAAAGCTATGTCACGCCCCGAACCTGGGCCTGGACGTAACACGACACTCGGTGCCTGACTACATGTGAACGAGCGAACCAACAGGCCGGCTGAATCAACATGTGATATCATAACATACTGAATGTGGAATATAAACTAAAACATATTGATATACTGAAAGTCTGAATGAGATAAATCAAAGTGCGGAATACTAATACAATTCTGAAACATATTTGTAGACAACATTGCTTAACATGGAAAGCCTATGACTCTATCTAACTGTTGCTCTAGTCTATGAAGCCTCTAATGAAGTACTGAAAACAATAACTGCATGTAAATACTGGAAGACTGTAAAGTAATGATAATGCCCCGAAAGAACTGGGGATTACTAGACAGCTGGTACGAGAATCCTTGCGCTCTGAATCATCAACCTGTAAATTATTACCTGCATTGTGAGATGTAGACCCCGGGCAAAAGGGACGTCAGTACATTTGAATTGTACTGGTATGTAAAGCAACAGAAACAAAGAATTATAAATGCTGAAACTGAAACTAAGTTGATAACTGAAAAGATAACTGATAATTGATAACTGACAACTGAACTGAATAAAGGAAGTATGAATATGAATACTCCCCTTTTAGAATGATGAAAAACCTGTTTATCTGAATAAGCTACGGCCTCGAACCTAATATATATGTGCACATGCTACGGCCTCAGGCCCAAGTATACGTATACATAACTACGGCCTCAGGCCCAAAAATGCGTAAAGCATAAACTACAGCCTCAGGCCAAAACATGCATAATGCATAAACTACGGCCTCAGGCCCAAGTATGCATAAAGCATATAAACTACGGCCTCAGGTCCAAATACAGGTGTTCAACATTCAAGAACTAAGAATCAAACTACGATACATGATAGTGAAACACTGAATCACACTGAGTTACATGATATTGGAATACTATATCACACTGAGTTATATAATACTAGAATATTGAATAGGAATAGACTAAGACATGTATTCTTGTACTGATTATGAACACTAAAACTGCAACTGTATATGGCATACTGAGTAATATATACTAAGACTCGGGGACCTCAAACCCAATTCTATATTGAATACGCACTGAGCTCACAACGTTAAGAATGAAAGTCATGAGCGAGTTATGAAGCTAGAGAATAGACGTTATAAAACTATTCAAGGAACTATGCTTAACTATATTTCTGAGGCAACTGGTAACGTCGTAAAAGAAACATAGTGTAAGAAGAATCATTAAAATTCCCAAATATAGTGAGTTAGCCTCACATACCTTAACTTCCTGCTCTTGAGCGTATTACAACATTCGCCACCCTTTTCAACTTTAATATATATCAATACAAGTCAAAAGGATTCCATATTAGCAATAACTCTCATGTTTTAGTCACTTAACCATTTTCTCAAACACTTGGTGACATAAATCTTCATAGTCCTTATAAAAAAGGGGTTTCTATGCCCAACAAGCCATTCCCTTGATCTAAGATAAATTCTAAAATCTCAAATGGTTATAATCAACATTATTCTTTATCACCCATAAGGCAATCAGCGCCCATAACCAATAATAACCAATGAACAACCCAAACCTATCACCGTTCATGTTTTTTTATCAAATCCATCAACTCATATCTCATGAACTAGAGTATATAATCATTAATTCAATGATAGAATCAATTAGAGGGTGAAGATATTACCTTTTTTAATGTTCAATCTCCTTGAATTAGTGTTCTAGGGTTTCTTCTCTCAACAATGATGTCCCAATCGAATATCTAATAATATGGAGGGTTTATCAATGTTAATAAGATGTTAAAAAATTGAAATTAACTTAGAATCACCATTAGAACTTACCTTGGATGGCGGAAGGACCCTTAAGGAGTTAGGTTTTTTAGAGTTCCCCTTTCTAGAGCATGTTTTTATGTTTTGGGGCTGTGGGGGACGAAATATGGCTTTAAAATGACCCTCACGAGCGCGCCCACTCTCCTGGAGACCTGACCGCGCTAAACGACTGTAACACTGCCTCAAAATTAGCGCGGTCGCGTTATCGGGCATGCATATTGCATACTGTTCTCTAAAATACACATAACCTTTTGTACAGATATCCGTTTTGGCTCCATAATATATCGTTGGAAAGATATTTCAAAGTCCTACAACATTCATGCTTTGCGTTTTCCCAAATTCGTTAAATAATTTCACTAAAAGTTTCTGGAAGATGGACGTTCTGCAAACTTAGTCGATTTTGTCGAATCTTATGCACCTCACTTTCCATCTTGATTTTGAAACCACTATTTCCATCCATAATCATCTCGATAGGACTTCATATGTTAAAAATATTAAATTAATACCTATTTATCATATCCACACCTAGTTCAATAGTACGGGGTGTTACATGTTTTTTCTGAAATTCAAATCTTTAGCAAGAAACCTAAAGCAAATGAAATTACTACCATAACATTCTCCAATTTAGAACAAAATAGCCATAGAATTACAAAACCACAAAGTATCAAGAAACAAAGAAAGCCAGCAAAATCAGGGAGTATGAAAGATCCTTCCAAAACTTATGCGTCGTTTTCTTTTTACTTTTTTGCAGTTTTCTTGATGTTTTTTTTTTGGTTTAAAAGATAGATATATATATATAAACTTAAACATTGCGTACAGAGGGTGACTGCATATTTTGCAATACATTACATGATATTGCACCAGCTGTTGGTGCTAACGTAATATTAAGGCTTATACTAGTACTACTATCCGAAACCCTACCATTATAATACCTATTTATAGAATTAAAATTTTCAAAGTGAGTGCTAAGGTGTTGCCAAACAAGCTCTTGAACTTCACTCTCAACTTGTTCAAAAACTGCATTCCTATCATCATTCAAAACTATACAAACAAAGTCTGGGATGACATCCAAAACGTGCACTGTTGGGTAGTCTCCAAAATTGCAGCCTTCCTTTGCTAATTTATCCGCCACCCTATTCTGTTCCCTGTACGCATGCAGCACAAGAGGTTTACCTAACCTGTCCAGGAAGTACCTGCAATCAGTAGCCAAATTATCTTGTAAGATACTAGTTGAGTAAAGAGTTGTGATGAGTTGTTGAGAGTCCACTTCCACCTCCAGTGGAACAAGGTTGTTTGAGTAGGCTAATTTCAGACCCTGCAACAAAGCATGTAATTATGTAGAAATGACTGAGTTATTTGGGACTGTTCCTGAAAAATCCAATATCCATTCAGCATTTGAATTTCTTATAAGTCCTCCTATCCCATCCTTATTTCCTGTAAAAGCTCCATCCGTGTTGAGTTTGAAATAAGAATGTTTAAGGGGTTTCCATTTCAAGTTCTGTTGCCTCTTCTTAATACAAGTATGTTTATTAGCTACAAGATAAGTGTATTCAGCTGCTTGTTGAGTTATAATATTTGTGGAAGCAGGTGATGGATTATGATTGTTGCAGCAACTATTACGTGCTAACCATATGTTCCATAAACAAAAAGGCAAATAAGTTTGTGGGTTTATGTGGTAGGAAAAATGTAGATCCTTGCAATGTATGATATCCCGTAACCAATTTTCGCTATAACGAAATTTAAAAATAATGTAATTGCAGATACCCAACTTATTCCAAAAGATTCTTGCATTGGTAAAGTCTAAGAATAAGTGTGCTATTGTTTGATCTTGTTGATGACAAAATGGACAGGTAGCCTCTTCAATTAGTTTTATATGCTTAAGGTAAGCTTTTGTAGGCAGCCTATTTCTTTGGTGAATCCAAAGGAAGCCTTTGATTTTAGGTAATATGGGGAGTGTCCATATCCAATTATACTTTCTCGAATTATCTAAACCCCTATCAGCATTCAGATTCTTATACATAGAATTAGTAGAGAAACTTCCTGTCAAAGTTAAACCCCAGAAAATTTGATCCATTTTGTTCCTGCCCTCGGAGATATATAGTGCTTTAATCAAGCTAATAATATTGCTAGGTAAATCAAATGCGATATGACTCAAATCCCACTGATTGTTATTATTAATAAAAGAGGTAACTTTAATATCCAGTTGGTATAGTGGTAAAGGACCTTCTATGTGTGATCGGAGTATTGTGCCTGGTCCTATCCAAGGGTCTTCCCAAAACCTAATGAAATAGCCATTGCCAATATTCCATTTTATGCCCCGCTGGCAATGATGCCAACCTTTAATAGCATTGGTCCAAATTTGTGAGTGAATATTAGTAGGAGATGTGTGAAGATACTTTTTTATCAGGACATCTGCCCACATAGCCTGAGGTATTTGGGATAACCTCCAAGCTAAGTTTGCTAGCAAGGAGTCATTTTTTAATCGTAGTTTTTGAATTCCCAACCCTCCTCCTTCCTTGCTACTAGTAACATCTTTCCAATTAATAAGGTGTAGTTTCTTTTTTTCTAAAGTAGAACCCCACAAAAAATTCCTTTGGTATTGCTCCATTTTATTGAGGATATGTGCTGGAACTTGTATATATTGCATAATGTGATTAGGCAATTGATTCAGAGTTAATCCCTCTTTGGCTACTATAATGATAAACTGCCTGCAGTACCGTGGATACATAATTTCGAAAACGATATAATATAATGTCGCTATTAAAATACATAAAGAACTATTAAAGCACATCGCCTTTTGGAGTTTGGACACCCATCCTTGCCAATGCAGAAATTCTTCATACCCAGACAGCCAGACTCCCCAATTGAGCAGTCATCATGTATTGAAGATGATATCTTTATAACAACAGCAGCCTTTTCGGAGAAGAATTATTAAGGTTAACTGAATACAGTAGTAAAATACAATAGAGTTAATAGCGGCCTATTATTATATCACAAAAGAAATTGTTAATTAAAAGCATAATTAAACAGTAGCACCAAATCTCTCTGAAAGCGTCAACATATATCGGTCTAACTGCCTTTACTTTTGCTTCAAATTTCTTATTTATTCTCAGGTCAAATGGAGGAAAAAAAATAATTACTCGTATGATAGGAAAAAGTGTGAATTATTTAACTTTTGAAATTGCTCAGCGTCATTGCAACAATTGAAAAAATTGTTTAGTACTTCAATGTTATTTCAATAGTAACTAAAAATTGTTGTTCTCTCCGTTTCAATTTATGTGAACTTGTTTTCTTTTTAGGCCGTGCCAAAAAGAATGATCCATTTCCATATTTGAAAATAATTTATCTTTATGCGGTGTGATTTATAGCCACACAAAATATTTATGCCTTTATTTTACGTCACAAGTTCAAAAGTCTTGGTTTTTTCTTAAACTTCGTACTCAATCACATAAGTGTACATATATTAAAATGGAGAAAATGAAAATAAAGAACAAGGAAGCATTAACAGTGACAATTAGCTAAACTTATTTACCTCTAATACGGTAATACTATGTTATGAACCATATACTAAATACAGATATGTGCTCTTTACCATATATCCAAAATTTTCTCAAATTTGTCCTTGTCTTTCATCTCTGCTTCAAAAAGTAAAATCATTACAACACCTTTAAAAGCATAAATAGATACATCAAGATCACTGAACCCACCAAATGCTTCAAGAACAACATCAATAAATATACTCAAAGGGGTTAAGTGAGTAATCGTGGGAATTGAATTCGACCCCAACTGAAATGGAAAACAAGTCCAAATATACCAATTTTTTCTGGACGAATGACAAAGAATAATGGACAAATAATTTAATCATCTTAAACAATTTATATGCAGCAGCTATTCCTAAAGTCAAGAAAACAAGAAACTAAAATTCATCTTATTGTACAATCAAGGCGAATAGACTATTCAGGAAGAGAGAAGAGTAAACAAGGAAAATTGGAAGAGGAGATGAGCAGAATTTTGAGGAAGAAACAGAGTGTAGAGAAATCGGGAGAAAACAGAGTGTAGATATGAGCTAACACCAAATTGTTGGTGCTTGTCAATTCTCTTCATCATCAACCTTACATTAGAGACGCTACTCAGTCTTCTTATGTTCTTGATAGTTGTTACCATCCTAGCCACCAAAGAAACTTCTTGATCTCCTTCTATATTCTGCAGAACCCCACAATTAATTTTGTCATCGCTAAAATCTAGGAAAATTTTATTCTAGATGAGATAACATAAAACTTTTATATGCCAGCTTTCTATATTGACCAATATAAACTCTAAATGCCTCCGAGCAGGCATCACCATAGCACTTAAATGTGCTAATGGCTCGAGGGGCTTACACTACAAGTCCTTTTGGGTAAAGCTATATTGTTTATTGCATGGACAATCTAACAATATACCAAATTCACCATTATTAGCGAAAGTTTTGTACCACTCTTCTTTGTTTTGGTCAATCAGTGTGAGTAATCAATTCCTAACTGGTTTTCGAAACCTGTACATCTTCCAACCTTGTTCACATGAATATATAGTGTTAATAGCACAAAAAGTATAGTTACCTTTAGTTTCTCATTTTATTATAATAATACCTTTCAAAAGAAAGGCATTCATCAATTTAGTGATATATAAGGAGATCTTGAACTGATACTGATCTAGAAGTGACTCTACTTATCTTCAAAATCAAAAATTATCAGTCATATACAAATCTTCCCATCAACCCAATACAGAAAGTTTATTGCAAAAAAGCTAAAAGAAAGTTTATTTGAAACCCAAACGAAGAAAAATAAATTTGCATGATATTACCTTCAGATTCTGATAGTCAAATTTTAAACATACTGAGCCTAGCCATTTGAAGTATTTGTTACGAATGTAAGGAAACTTTAGAGATAGACTAAGATAACAGAAAATAATAGGTCTCATCAAAAGAGTAAAAGGACAATGGAAAAATTTCTTACAGACACCTTCTGGCTTAACGAACATAGTTTTATCTTTAACACAAAAGAAAATATGATTTTATGTGATTAAGTGTCTTCACAGTCACTTCAGATAGGAATCTTGCATATATAAAAAGAAAAAAGAAAAAGAAAAAAAGAACATTCATCTTGGAACACAATGGCACATATTTACCTAGCATTCGAATAGCAGTACAAACATTTAAAGTGCTTAGTGATTTCAAAACTTCATCATAATTTTTCAGCACACACGAATCATTATATTTCCTCTTAAACAACTTTATTTTTATTGCCCTCTCGGAGGAATTGAGCAAGACTCATCACTATATAAAAAAAATTGGGGTCTAAATGGGTCTCCACAATTCACAATTCTTAAGGAGAAAATCTGGGCAGTAGCTCTGCCTGTATTGCAGCAGATTTTTGAGGCAGTATACCACAGATTGTTGTCCAATTCAAAAACGGGATTGAATTTCTGATTTTAAATGACTAAAATTCACCATACAAAAGATATACTAATTCACATATAGATATAGTAAGAAACTTACCACAAGTTTGAGAGAGTTTCTCCATAAAATCCAAAACCTAGGGTTTCCAAAATAAGCTCAATTCATCTTGATTCTCGAAGATGAATGAATATTTTGCCTCACCACTCCATTACTTTACCCTGTTTGTCTTATATCTTTATTCTCTTCTTACTGTATTTAGGATATGGGGCAGACTTCTCAGTTTTGATTCTTTCCGGTTCAAGACTTCCCTTTTTCAAGTTATATTAGCACGCCCTGCATGCGTGAAAGTCTGATAATCTGTTGGTAGCCATTCAAGTTTTCTTCCACTACCCAAACTCACACTACATTGCAAGATTTAGGAGTAACAAACATGTACCGGTAAGTGTGATATTGACATGCACTCATCCAATCTCTTACTCAAAGATCTTTTTGACCTTTTAGCTGTGATGACTCGACCTGTCGTCATGTGAGTTACCACCCCGTTTCTCTCATTTTCTGCTTCTTTATGCTTCATTATGAGTGTCTTGTGTGAACGAGTTAATTTAGATTGATTTTAGAAGGAAATGAGATGCTTAGTCTCTTTAAGGAAGGTTAATTTTAGAAAAGTCAACCGGATGTAGTGTTAGGAGGCTCGGATTTAGATTCTAATGATTCGGTTAGCTTCGGGGGATAATTTGTGACCTAGGAGTGTGATCGGAAGTGATTTTGGAGGTCCGGTGTAGAATTAGGCTTGAATTGGCGAAGTTAGTATTTTGGCGAATTTCGATTGATAGGTGAGATTTTGATCCGAGGGTCGGAATGGAATTCTAAAAATTGCTATAGCTTCGTTAGGTGATTTGGATGTGTGTGCAAAATTTTAGATAATTCAGAGGCGTTTTGGTTGAGTTTTTTATCAAATGCGTGTTTTGAAAGTTTTATAAGAACTTAGGCTTGAATCCGATGTAATTTGATGGACTCGTGTCGAGATAAGGAATCCGTTGATGTTAAATTTTTTGAATTTTGAGAAATGGGCCCGGGGCTCGGGTTTTGATAATTTTGAGATTTTTGCTATTTTCTATTATTTTCGATTGGGTATTGTTCCATTGGCATTTTGTGACGTATTCATTGTGGTTTTGATCAGATTCGACGTGCGAGCAGGTCGATTTGAGAGGCAAGGGCATGGCGAGCTAGGATTTTGGCCGGCTTGAGGTGAGTAATGAATGTAAATGATATCCTGAGGGTTTGAAACCCCGGATTTGCACATCGTAATGCTATATTGAGGTGACTTGCACGCCGGATAGCCAGCGTGGGGTAGAGCACCATTGAGGATTGTGACTTCGACCATCCCGGTAGATGTATTTACTGCGTATTTGACTGAATATCACCTGTTATCATTATAATTTGAGCTGATTGTCATATTTGGGCTTCGTGCCAATTGATTGAATCCTTCAGGGATTGCTATTACTGGTTTCTTACCATTTTTACATATAATTGAACTCAGTCCTAGTATTTAATACTGTTTTGCAAACTCAGCCACTTTTTTTTTCAAACTTGAAACTTAAATAATATTTCTAATGAAGTTTGGGCTGAATATTCATATATTATTGTGCTCGAGGGCTTATGTGATTCTGGACTGAGTATGGGATCGGGTTGCGTGCCGCAGCGGTATTACACAGATATTGATATAAGGCCGAGGGCCTAGTTGATGCCACGAGATGGCTTTATATTGCGCTTGGAACATAAGGGGCCCTCCCGGAGTCTGCACACCCCCAGTGAGTGCAGTTGACGATAAATAAATGGAGCGGGCTGCACGCCGCAGCGGGTACTAGAGAGTATCGGACTATGTGTTGCATTTCATATTTGACTATTATTTACTTACTTATCTATTGCAGTATTTCCTTAATTGTTTTCATTGGTTTACAGACTTTATACTACTTGGTTTAAATTGCTGCATTTATAGGATTACTTTGTGCCTATTCAGGATTTCTTATTCTCAGCCTTTATTTATGTTTATTACTCACAGGGTCGGAGTACTCACATTACTCCCTGCACCTTGCGTGCAGATCCAGGTGCATTTGAGGTTGAGTGAGGACTTCTCTGCTGAGCAGCTTATCCGGGAGTATCAAGGTAGATGCATGACGTCTGCAGTCTTGATCTTCCCTTCTATCTTATTGTTTCATTTCCACATTTCTTTAGAACGATATGTAGTAGGCTGATACTCATATATTAGAGGCTCAGACTTGTGGCACCAGATTCTTCGGGCTGTGCAGTAGTATTGGCATTTGGAATTTCCGTATGTTTTAACTCTATTTCAGAATTTCTATATGATGACTTAGTAATTTGTCTGTGTTAATTAATTCATGAACTGTATAAAATTGGCTGAGGTTATTAAATTGGTCGGGCTTTCCTAGCAGTATGTTGGGCGTCATCACGACCGGGGTTGGGGTCGTGACAATTTGGTATCAGAGCCTAGGTTGCTTGGTCTCGCGAGTCATGATCGGTGCGGAGACGTCTGTATTTATCCTCGGGAGGCTGCAGAACCTTTAGGAAAACTTCACATTCTTAAAATTCTTGTCATTCGACTTTATTGAACTGAGAACTAAACTTCTATTATTCTATTCTCTCACAGATGGTGAGGACACGAGCTACCGGACGTGGCGGACGACCACCAGTACCACCTACTGAGGCCACCAGAGGCTGTGGACGCAATCGTGGTTGTGGCAGAGGTAGAGCAGCCGGGGTAGCACCTGCTGATCCACCAGTTGCCCCGGCTCAGGATCAGGCTCCAGTTGTGGACACACCAGCAGCACCTGTTCGGGCACAAGCTGTGCCTATCGTGATTCCGGGTCTTCAGGAGGCCTTGGCATAGATATTATCAGTTTGCACTGGCCTGGCTCAGGCCGTTTCCGCCACCACAACAGCAGCAACAGCTACTTCGCAGGCTGGGGGAGGCAATCAGTCCCCTGCTGCTCGCACAACAGAGAAAGTGGTGCAGGGACTACAGACACCAGAGGCACCTCCAGCTCAGCAGGTCGCACCAGCTCAAGGCTTCGTGGTTCTAGCTATGCCAGACGATGAGCAGCGTCGTCTCGAGAGGTTTGGTAGGCTCCAGCCTCCGACATTCAGTGGTGCTGAGGGTGAGGATGCCTAGGGTTTTCTTGATAGGTGTTAGCGTATGCTCCCTATGGCGAGGATCCTTGAGTCGAGTGGTGTGGCATTTACCACCTTTCAGTTTATTGGGGCTGCTCTTACTTGGTGGGAGGACTTTGAGAGGCATAGGCCTGTCGGTGCAGCACCCCTTTCTTGGCAGCAGTTCTCCGCTCTTTTCCTGGAGAAGTATGTACCTCAATCCCGCAGAGAGGATTTTCATAGGTAGTTTGAGTGGTTGATGCAGAGGGATATGATAGTGACTCAGTATGAGATGAGGTTTTCACAGTTGGCCCGTCATGCTATTTGGATGGTTCCGTCATATCGTGAGAGGATCAGGAGATTTGTGGATGGCCTTATCTACCATCTTCGTATTTTGATGACTAGAGAGAAAGTATTGGGTGCTATGTTTGAGTAGGTGGTGAATATCGCTCGTGAGATCGAGTCAGTTCACCGTAGAGAGCGAGAGGAGAGGGAGGCCAAGAGGCCTCGTGGATCGGGCAGTTACAGTGGTGCTCCTTCGAGGGGCCAGTTCTAGCATGGTAGAGGTTGTTCTTTCAGGCCTGCTCGGTCGGCTCATCCAGAGTATCGTAGGGGATCTTTAGGCCGTGGTTATCATGGGTCCCAGCAGGGCCAGTGTTCACTCAGCACCCTCCCAGCTCAGAGTTTATCTCATGCCCCATCAGCTCAGGGTTCTTCTATGTCGAGTGCATCTGCTAGTCACTCCGATGTGAGGGGTTCCCATCAGTCCCCATCTCTAGCACCGGGAAGATGTTATGAGTGCGTAGAGTTTGGTAACTTGAGGAGGCAGTGCCCTCGACTTTGTGGCAGTCAGCATCAGCAGAGAGGTCAGCCCTCGACTTCTGCTCCAGTTACTTCATCACCCACCCAGATAGCTAGGGGTGGAGATCAGGCAGCCAGGGGTCGTCCCAGAGGTGGAGGTCGATCAGGCAGTGGCTAGGCTCATTTCTATGTCGGGCAGGAGAGATGTCATTGCCTCAAACGCTATCATTACAGGTATTATTTCAGTATGGCACAGAGATGCCTCAATATTATTTGATCCCAGTTCCACCTATTCTTATGTGTCTTCATATTTTGCTTGTTATTTGGATATGCCCCGGGAGTCTCTTTCTTTACCTGTTCATGTGTCTACCCTAGTGGGCGATACTGTTGTTGTGGACCATGTGTACCGGTCATGTGTTTTGATTATTGGGGGTCTGGAGACCCGAGTTGATCTATTGCTATTGAGCATGGTGGACTTTGACATTATTCTGGGTATGGATTGGTTATCTCCGTGTCATGCTATTCTAGACTGTCATGCTAAGACAGTCACTTTAGCTATTCCGGGTGTACCACGGATCGAGTGGCGTGGTGTGACTGATTATGTTCCTAGTAGAGCTATTTCTTTCTTGAAGGCCCAACGCATGGTTGGGAAGGGTTGTCTTTCCTATTTGGCGTTTGTGAGGGATGTTGGAGCTGAGACTCCTAGCATTGATTCAGTTCCAGTTGTGAGGGATTTTCCCGATATATTTCCTACAGACCTGCCAGGCATGCCACCAGACAGGGATATTGATTTTGGCATTGACTTGGTGTCGGGAACTCAGCCCATCTCTATTCTGCCATATTGTATGGCACCAACGGAGTTGAAAGAATTGAAGAAGCAGCTTCAGGAGCTCCTAGATAACGGGTTCATTCAGCCTAGTATGTCACCTTGGGGTGCGCCAGTTCTGTTTGTGAAGAAGATGGCACAATGAGGATGTGCATCGATTATAGGCAATTGAACAAAGTAACAATGAAGAACAAGTATCCCCTGCCTCGCATTGATGATTTATTTGACCAGCTTCAGGGATCGAGGGTGTTCTCCAAGATTGATCTCCGTTTGGGTTATCACCAGTTGAAGAATAGGGATTCAGATATTCATAAGACTGCTTTCAGGACTAGATATGGTCACTATGAGTTTCTTGTCATGTCTTTCGGGCTGACCAATGCCCCAGCAGCGTTCATGCATCTGATGAACAGTGTATTTCGGCTTTATCTAGAATCATTTGTCATCGTGTTCATTGATGATATCCTGGTATACTCGCATAGTTAGGAGGAGCACGCTCAATATTTGCGGGTTATATTGCAGAGATTGAGGGAGGAGAGGCTTTATGCAAAGTTCTCCAAGTGTGAGTTTTGGCTCAGTTCAATGGCTTTCCTGGGGCACGTGGTGTCCAGCGAGGGTATGCAGGTTGACCCGAAGAAGATAGAGGCGGTGCAGAGTTGGCCTAGACCGTCCTCAGCCACAGAGATTCATAGTTTCCTTAGGTTGGCAAGCTATTATCGCCGGTTTGTTCAGGGATTTTCCTCTATTGCATTGCCCTTGACCAAGTTGACTCAGAAGGGTGTTTCATTTGTATGGTCGGACAAGTGTGAGGAGAGCTTTCAGAAGCTCAAGACAGCTTTGACCACAGCTCTAGTGTTGGTTTTGCCATCAGCTTCAGGTTCATACATCGTGTATTGTGATGCGTCGCGAAATGGGATTGGTTGTGTATTGATGCAGGACGGTAGAGTTATCGCTTATGATTCCCGTCAGTTAAAGCCCCATGAGCAGAACTACCCCATTTATGATGTGGAGTTAGCTGATATAGTTCATGCATTGAAGATTTGGAGGCATTACTTGTATGGCGTATCTTGTGAGGTATTCACTGATCATCGCAGTCTTCAGCATTTGTTCAAGCAAAAGGATCTTAATTTGAGGCAGTGGAGGTGGTTAGAGTTACTTAAGGATTATGATATCACCATTTTGTATGACCCAGGGAAGGCCAATGTAGTGGCCGATGCTTTGAGCCAAAAGGCGGTGAGTATGGGGAGCTTGGCGTACATTCCAGTTGAGGAGACGCCATTTGCAGTTGATGTTCAGGCCTTGGCCAATTAGTTTGTGAGACT
Organism: Nicotiana glauca; assembly: GCA_026770625.1. Taxonomy (NCBI): domain Eukaryota; kingdom Viridiplantae; phylum Streptophyta; class Magnoliopsida; order Solanales; family Solanaceae; genus Nicotiana; species Nicotiana glauca. The sequence goes on from MU769903.1 coordinate 169,703, forward strand.
AGATATTTTAGAGCCCAATCGGGTGTTGGCTTGTGTGGTTTCTCGGTCTTCCTTGTATGACCGCATCAGAGAGTGTCAGTATGAGGATCCGCATTTGCCTGTCCTTAAGACAGGGTTCAGCATGATGATGCCATGGATGTGACCATTGGAGATGATAGTGTGTTGAGGATGTAGGGCCTGATTTGCGTGCCCAACGTGGATGGGCTTCGGGAGTTGATATTGGAGGAGGCCCATAGCTCGTAGTATTCTATTCATTCGGGTGCCGCGAAGATGTATCAGGATCTTAGACAACACTATTGGTGGCGGAGGATGAAGAGAGATATTGTGGAGTATATAGCCCAGTGTCTTAATAGTCAGTAGGTGAAATATAAGCATCAGAGACCGGGTGGCTAGCATTACCATATGGTTATTCCTGAGTGGAAGTGGGAGAGGATCACTATGGATTTTGTTATCGGACTCCCTCGAACTTTGAAGAAATTTGATGCTATTTGGGTGATTGTAGACAGGCTGACCAAGTCCGCGCACTTCATTCCGTTTTGTAATACTTATTCTTCGGAGCGGCTAGCAGAGATTTATATCCGGGAGATTGTTCGGTTGCATGATGTCCTAGTTTCCATCATATCTGTGACGACCCGGCCGGTCGTCTTAAGAATTAACGCCCCTATCCCCTATTAACTGCTTCCCCTAAGTTCATTTCTACTATTTTGGTTTTTCGGGACGTTCGTTGTGGGGTTTCGGAGAGTTTTGGGACACTTAGTCCCTAAATGATAGCTTAAGTGTTGAAAAATGGTCCGTAGTTGGAACAATGTGAAAACAACCTCGGAATAGAAATTCGATGGTTTCGTTAGCTTTGTTAGGTGATTTCGGGGTGGAGAGCGTGTCCGGAATGTATTTTGGAAGTCCGTAGCTCATGTAGGCTTGAAATGCCGAAGTTTGAATTTTCAAAGTTTCCGGTCCGATAGTGAGTTTTTGATCCGGGGGTTGGATTGGAGTTTCGGAAGTGGTAGTAGCCCCATCATGTCATTTGGGATGTGTGCGCAAAATTTCAGGTCATTCGGACGTGTTTTGGTTAGGTTTTTTATCGAAAGCGTGTTTTGATGGAAATTGAAGTTCTTAGGCTCAAATCCTTGTTTAATTCGAGTTTCCGGCATTGTTTTAGGAGGTTTAAGGATTGGTACTAGTTTGAATGGTGTTACGGGATGTGTCCGTAGGTTTGGTTGAGGTCCCAGGGGCCTCGGGTGTGTTTCGGATTCTCAACGGGGCATTTTTATGTTAAAAAGTGTTGCAACAGCTGAAGGAAATTAGGCTTCTTGTGTTTTCGCTTCTGCAACTTGGGAACTGCAGAAGCGGCTGGGTCATCATAGAAGCGGACAAAATTCCGCAGAAGCAACTTCACACCTGCGAGACTTTCACCGCAGATGCGGCCCCTGGGCTGATTAATGGAAACCGCAGAAGCAGCTTATTTACCGCAGAAGCGGTCCCTTGACCGCAGAAGCGTAAATCACTAGAGTGTAATAGTGAATTCGAGGGTTTTGTTTCAAAAGTTGGAAAAATCAAATTTGAGCTCGGGAGAGGGCGATTCTGAGTGAGTTTTGAAGAGAAGATCATTGGGTAACATTTTCTTAATCCTTTTTAGTTATATTCCATCAATATATAGTTAAATCCATATTTTAAATTCGAATTTGAGGATCAAAATTGGGGAAAATGTGGGGGACCTTTCCACTTAGGATATGATATTTGGTAATTGAGTGCTTTGTACGTGAGGTGAAGTGTGCGTACTAGAGCTAATTGTTGAAAATTTGGTTTTTACTTAAAATATGGAGACTAAGTTTCTTTCGTATTTGCTTTATTTTCCTTGCAATTATAACCCGCGTTAAATTAGAAAAGCATGTTTAGTTGATTTAACTTGCCTACTTGCTTAAGTTGCCTTGACTGTACTACATGAAGCATGTTAGGCTAGTATTACCTGTTGCTTGTCTTTTGTACTTCATTTCTGAATATCTTTTGGTTGTGGTTGCACATTTACATTGGAATTACGGATGTGGGATTTCAGTAGCTCCCCCCTTATTTGTTTACTTTGGGACTACGGGTGCGATTCCCGGTAAATCCCCCTGCACTTTTATTTTGGGACTGCGGAATAGATTACCGATAGATCCCCCCTGCACATTGATAATTGGACTACGGGACTATATCCCGGGAGATCCTTCGAATTTACACATATGATGGATTACGGGACGGTATACCGGGAGATCTACTGGATAGTTGAGAAAAGGACTACATGACGGTATCCTGGGAGATCCTCATTGTTATCATTGGTATTTAGTTGTATATATTCCGTGTTTATTCTGATCTTTGTGTAGTTGTTATTGCCTTGTTTAACCTGTCTATTCTCATTGCTGTGCTCATTATTACTGTCAGTTTTCATATTGTTAATTCATATTATGTTTTTTGACCTTAGTAGGGCCCTGACCTTCCTCGTCACTACCCAACCGAGGTTAGGCTTGGCACTTATTGAGTACCTCCGTGGTGTACTCATGTCGCTTCTGTGCATGTTTTTCATGTGGAGATCCAGGTACCTCCACTCAGGCATACTATCCTTGAGGCGGAGAGATCTAGCGGAGACTTCGAGGTATATCTGCCGCGTCTGCAGACCAGGAGTCTCTATTCTGTTCCAGCTTTAGTAGTTAATCTATCCTTTTCTTACAGTTGTTTAGACATTCTGGAGTTAGAGCAGCATATTACATTTCCATTATCCTGTTGTTCCCGTGAGTTTTTCGGGTTTTGGGATGAGATTTTTGACTTGCACGATTTATTTATGAGTTGTATATGCCAGGTGGCACTTATAAACCATTTTTTTCTAGTTTTGCATAATTTAATTAATTGTTTCCGCAAGTTATATTAATTTCTGCATTGTTAGGCTTACGTAGTTCTAGTAACTAGGTGCCATCACGACATGTTTATGGAGGGTGAACTGGGGTCGTGACAAGTTGGTATCAAAGCTGTAGGTTTATAGGAGTAACGAAACACATGCCGGTTTATTAGAGTCTCGCTGATCGGTACGGAGACGTCTGTACTTATCTACGAGAGGCTATGTAACTGTTAGGAAAAATCTTCATTTAATTTGAATTCCTTGTCGTGCGATATTTTTAACATCAATTCTAAACTTCTCACTTCTATTTTCTTACAGATGGTGAGGACACGTGCTACTCGAGATGATCAGGCACCCGCACCCCCTACTGCAGCCTTCAGAGGCTAGAGCCTAGGTAGAGGTCGAGGACGCGCACGTGGTACAGCCAGAGCACCTGCGCGAGCTGCCGCCGAGGCACCACTAGCAAATCCAGCCGGATCCTAGGCACCTGGCACGCCTACTACTGCCACTACTACTCCAGCTCTCCAGGAGACTTTGGCTCAGTTCATTAGTATGTACACCACCTTGGCTCAGGCAGGGTTGCTTCCCCTTGCTGCAGCAACATCCCAGGCCGGGGGAGGAGTACAGACTCCCACCGTCCGCACTCCTGAGCAGTGAGTGCAAGTTGAGCCATTTTCCAAGATTATTCTCGCACCGCCTGCAGTGCCAGTTCAGCCCGAGGATGGGTCAGCTGCTTCAGAGGACGAGCAACAGAGACTTGAGAGGTTCAAGAAGTATGATCCCCCAGTATTCAGTGGATTAGCATCAGATGATGCCTTGGGATTTTTAGAGGAGTGTCACCGTATTCTTTGCACTATGGGCATAGTAGAGTCCAGCGGAGTTTCTTTCACTACTTTTCAGCTTCGGGGAGCCGCCTATGATTGGGGGTGCACTTATGAGATAGACAGTCCAGTCGAGGCTGCTTTACTGACTTGGACCCAGTTCCCGGATATGTTTATGAGAGAGTTTGTCGCCCAGAGTCTCAGGGTCGCATGGCGCATAGAGTTTGAGCATTTGTGCCAGGGTGCTTTGACCTTTTCGGAGTATGCTATTTGTTATACCAGGTTGGCCAGGCATGCACCGGCTTTGGTTGCTATAGTTAGGGAGAGAGTTCATAGGTTCATTGAGGGTCTAATCCCACCCATCAGATCTAGCATGGCTCGAGAGTTGGATATGGACATTCCTTATCAACAGGTAGTGAGCATTGCTAGGAGGATTGAGGGTATGCTCGCCAGGGAGCAAGGGGAGAGGGAGGCCAAGAGGTCTCGAGAGTCGGGTCACTACTCTGGTGCCCGTACCCTATCAGCAGGTCGTTACGGCAGAGGTTATGCGGGTCGCCCCATCCATTCAGCTATTCCAGCAGCTAGCAATGCTCCAGCTCCGCCTATACCTCAGGAGCCTTACTATGCACCTCCAGTTTCTAGTGCGCCTCCAGCACGGGGTGCTTCCAGAGGTCAGTCCAGCAGACCTGGCCCTAGTCAGTCACAGCCACCACGTCCTCTCAGAGCTTGTTTCGAGTGTGGTGATACACGCCACATGGTTAGGGACTGCCCCAGAATTGGTAGGGGTGCATCTTCGCAGACTGCTCAGCCACACCGTGCTCCTCAAAGTTCTCAGGCAATGATCACAGCTCCAGCTGCAACCCCACCTACCCAGCCGGCTAGGGGCGGAGGTCGGGGAGATAGACGTCGCCCTCGAGAGAGGGGCCGGGCCAGATATTATGCTATTCCTACTCGTACCGAGGCTTTTGCCTCCGACTCCGTCATTACAGGTATTATACAAGTTTGTCACAGAGAGGCATCGGTTTTATTCGATCTGGGCTCTACTTATTCTAATGTGTCTTCATACTTTGCTCCGCATTTGGGTGTGCCTCGGGATTCTTTCAGTGCCCCCGTTTATGTTTCTGCTCCTATGGGGGATTCTCTTATTGTGGACCGCGTTTATCAGTCATGTTTGGTTACTATTCGTGGTTTTGAGACCAGAGCGGATTTATTATTACTTGGTATGGTTGATTTTGACATTATTTTGGGCATGGACTGGTTGTCTCCCCATTTTCACTACTACAAAAAAGATCTTTGCCAGCAATTATTTAGCGGCAATTAGGTAATTGCCACAAATGAATTATTTAAGTTAAAATATTAGCGGCACATGATCATTAGCCAGTAAAAGATATATTTTTAACGACAATAAAAAATTAATTGCCACTAAAAATCCCTAATTCAATTATATTTTTTATTATTCTAACTTTCCCTCGGTAGAATCTTTCCCTCCAATTTTTTGGGACAATAAATTACATTCCCTCCAATTAGAAAACCCTACAATTAAAAAAAAATAGGAAAAACCAAACACTAGAATTAGAATGATACGGAACGAACGCCTGTAATTAGAACGCTAGGAAGAACGACGGGAAACCTGCGCAGCACCGCTGAAAATCCTTCGCCCTGCACGGTCTCTGGCCATCCCAAGTCATTCTCGATCGAGTTATATATAATTTTGGGTTGATGCTGCTCGATTATTATCAGTCTTCTCTATCAATCTTCTCCTTCAATATTCGCCCTAAACGTCTTCAACTTCTGTTTCGTGTAGGTTTCAAGAATTATTGCAGAAAGCGTCTCCTTCAATTTCTGCTTTTAATCGGCAAAAGTTTTTGCTTACCATGTTCCAATTTTGATATCCAACTACGGCCTTTTGGACGAATGTTAGATTTGGGAGGTACGTTTGTTACTGTTCTGTCTTAACCGATAACTAATTTTTTTTTAACGATTCCGGTATAATTTATTTCCAAAAATCTAGAAATCTATGACGAAATAAACTTTCTTCTTTCTTCCTTAGCTTTTCTCATTTACAAATTCATTGATCTATTTCTTGACTTTGCTCATGACAATCTTGCTTTTATTTTCCGACTGTATTTTTCTTTTCTTGAGTGTAAACTTTGGTACTTGAAATGAGCACAAACTTCTCAGATGAAAAGGAGGAATGTTTATTCTTTTAAGTTGATTGAATCTTGAGTATATATGAAGGGATTTGGTTAAATTTATGTGGGTTGTTGTTAATATTTTACGTAGGTTTGTTGACACGCTAATCTCTCTTTAATTTTGGTTATGATATGCTTTTTAATTTCATAGTTGAGGCTAGGAAGAAAATTAGTAAAGATTAGAACTTTGAATATGACTCCTATATTTAATAAGAAAATTAGTTTTTGCTATCAAGTTTGGAGAATTTTTTCCCATGTACAGGTTAGAATATTACATCAATAATGAGCTATAATTTTCACTTGTTTGTATTTGATTTTGTTCTTTTTGTTTGTAAAGAATTCATTTTGTTCTTTGTTAAGTGCATTCTTTCGTTGTAATTACACTTAAATATTCTACCCCTTTTTGACATCAAGCAGCTTTTTTCTCGTCTTTTGATTAGCAGGTATTTGATTTAATCATGCTTTTCTCTCTTCTGTTGTCTCAGTAAATTTAAAATCTCTCGGAATCTATGCAAATCTAGCGAAAAATAGGGTACAATATGAAAGAAAAAGATCTGTATAACTATAGCCAATATCAATTTGCTGGGATTTATATGTTTAGTTTAGGTTCAATGCTTTCTTGAGTCTTTTAGTCTCCTAAGAGAAAATGTGAGAACTTCTAATACTTTTTGTTATTATTTTATATGATATTGGGAAACTATCTATGTATTGCCCAATTTAGATAGGTTTCCCAATTTAGACCAACAATTTAGGAAATTATCTATGTATTGCCTCTAATTAGTTATGGAAGCAAAAAGTAAGTAGATGATGGTGGATTCATGGCTATGTGTAATATGTATTGATTGCCTGAAATTGCACAATTGAATGATCATATTTCTTGCTCAACTCCTACATTATTTTTGTGTGAACCTTCCAATTTGAATGTTTAATTCTGGTAGAAGGGTTCTTCTTTTATGTACGTAAGCTCAATTCTGTGAGAAAATGGCATCGAAAACAAACGGAAAGAAAGAAATTTTTTTACTTTGTGCATTCTTAATTACTTCACATTTGGTTGTTGCCGAAGCAGAATTGTCTTCATTCAAATAAGGTAATTTCATAAATGATGTCCATGACTCCTAGGCTTTCTCTTCTTCTTGGTTCTTCGAAGTTAGCTCGCAAATTCCTAGATGAAATATACTCATTTTACTTTTTGGGAGATGCGAAATTACCTTTATTTTAATATGCAATATGTGTAATATCTTCTACTTCTTGAATTATGGCTTAAAAATAGGAGAAAGTTTATCTCACTCAGTGATGATACCTACTTCCTTGAACTGCAGCATATCAATAGAAGAGAAATTGCATTAGCATAAGTTTATTTTGCTTTGCGATATCTAAGATCTTGGTTTTGTTTAATTGCTTCTTATACATAAAACATACAAGGGATATAAAGTTACTGAAGTCAACAAGGCAATGTGTTATTGCAGTGGTTCTCCTTGACAGTATTCACCTACAAGGTAATTATATAGTTTATAGCTAATCAAGTTTCTTTGCAGCATGGATTGACTTTTCCCGTGATAAAAATATGAAAAGCTTGTGCATTTTAGACTTTTCAGGTGATGCCTATGATTCTTGTGTGCCAACTAATAATACTATTTAGTGTATCACACTCTCTATATCTTCTACAGGTTCTTGATTAATCTGTTGTTGAAGCCCAAAGTTCGAAATTGAGTAGTTCGCTCCGATCAAGATTTGGTATGACTATGAAAATGGTACGCGATTCTTAGCCTTGCGCCTCGCAGTTAGAGAGGACATAAGATTGAGTCTTACAAGATACTTTTTTCTTTAATTGTGATCGAGGTAATTTTGTGCATGGAAGATTCTATTGCCTCACAACAACTTAGTTATATATGAGTTGCATCTCTCATGCTTACATAGTTTCACATATCTTACCCATAACCATTGATAATTATTTATCTTCCAAATTGAAACTCAAAGGACTTTTTTCTGCTGCATATAGTATGCTAAATTTTACATCCATCACATGATCAAAAACTAAATACTGCCGAACAGAGTTGCTCCATCATAGAACTATATTATCATTTCTCTTTGGTTTTCTTTGTTCAATTTTCGCCATTGTAATGAAACTATTTTGTGTAAATGTGTTGAATAAAAGTTGAGGATTTGTCATCATTTACATTACGTTCACCTATAATGCAAATATACGGAAAAGAAGACAAAAATGCATGCATGGCGCACTAGTGTGACTGTCACATCGCCGTCATCATATGTTTGATTGTTCGGATAATTCTGTAGATGTGACTTTGCAAATATATTGGCGCACTCTAGAAAAGTGCTTTCATTTTGTGTAGAGTGAAATGAAGCTTCATATAATTGTAACAACCTTTTTATATCTTTACAGAGACTTTCCTTGAAGTTACCCTACTCATCCTTGAAATCATTTAGCACATCTAAAATATGAGAATTAGAAATTAAATGGTGGTTAAAACATGCATAAAAATGACCAAATATCAGAACATGTACAAAAAGAAGAAGGGAATTAGTTTGACAAAAGGCATGCAGCACCTTCAGAGATATGAAAACCATGTTGTCTCAATAGTCTAAATTTCAGAGCTGTAGCGTATATTGAATCTCTTGCTGATGCATTTAGGTGTATGCTCCTCAAAATTTGCATGATTTCATTGTTGAAGTGGTAACTTAATCCAAGCCTTTGTAAATTATCAATTAGCTCCAACTTATCTAATTCTTCTGATCCCTCATTAATCATTATCAATGAAATGCCACCGCGTACATTCCTAACATATCTAGTGAACCTAACATATTACTCCGTACATTCCTCAAACTTTAATGCCACCGCGTCTAGTGAACCTAACATATCACTTGATGTCAATGATATATCCTTAATTCCTCTTAGCCCCATTTCATGTCTTGCATTTTTCTCCTTTAGATCTTTGTTTTCCTTTTCGTACGAGTTCCTGATTTTTTGGTACCACTCCTTGTTCTCTATATGCAATTGTTCTGCTACACGGATCCTTCTGCTGAAGATTCGTAAACTGTCTTCAAATGTCTTGGCGTAGTTCCTCAATCATTTCTTCTAGTTTTCTTTCAGCATTGTGAAAATTTGATTTGGATTCTTCTAACCTGATTTGCATTTGCTTATGTTCCTCTTTTGACTTGTTTGCGATAATTTCCATTCCTCTTATATTTTTCTCTTGCTCCGCGATCTTGATAGTCAATTCAGCATTTTTCTTTTCCATCTGCTTAAGGCTTTGTGAAAATTCATGCTTCATATAATTGTAATGAAACTATTTTGTAATGAAATTTGCTCTTCATTCAAGAGATTAACCAGATATATTAATTGTGGTACTTCCAAAATAAAAAAAACTTCTTATTTTTGTTCATGGCTTAATAAACATATTCATCTTGCTGTACATGTATCAATCTGAAAAAAAGAGATGCTTGAACCAACATATCGTTTACTCATTAATTGAGCATGTCATTTTAAGTGAGCTGCCAAATAGCAGTGCAGTTTAAACTAATAAATTTTCTTGTGTTGGACACAGAAAATGGAGGAGGTCGATTTTGGGACAAGAATTGTTGAGGATCAGCTAATTGCTTGGCATGTCCCAGTGTCCCAGCAGAATGGAGAGAAAATCTAACTGTTACTTATCAGCTTTGTTGTTTGGCAACATTTACTTCCTATTGACATAAATATTTTACAATTTTAGGTCATACAATTTGATGTTCGATAATTTAGCCGGTGGAAGATTTCAATATGACGAAGAATTTCAGAGATTATTTAAAGATTGTTATTCGTTAAGATTAGTTATATAGTGACATTAGCTATTTACTTCAACCAATATGAGTTATTTTTTAAGTTTTTGTGATACTAATATTTTGGATTATTTGTGCTTCCTTTTGTTCGTTAAGATTTAACGAGATATACTATAGTTTTATGAATTAATATCAATATGTTTTATTATTTGCATTATTTTTTGGTCGAATGTAGTAGCTATTATTAATTGTGGCTAAACTTACCGTTATAGCTTGTGAATTTTAGTGCCAATTTAACAGGATTAAGACGTTTATATAGGGATATTGTAACCATTATATTGCTATTAAAGATGATTTTTAGCGGCAATTTAATTGACTTTGCTATCCATTAAAATGGACACTAAAGGGGCATACTAATACGTTTTAGAAGAGATATTGTTGCTAATTTAATTGCCACAAAACAATTACTGCTAAAGGTATGGACTTTTAGCGATAAATATTTTGAATTTAGCGGTTATAAAAATGGACGTTAAAGGAGCATTATTAGTCATTTTTTGAATGGGTTTAGCAGCCATAATAATTGCCACAAACAATTGCCGTTAAAGCGGATGAGTTTTAGCGGCAATAAATCATATCCTTTACCAGCTTTTAGCAGAAATGCCGCTAAAGGCTTTACCGACCCCGGCATCACCGGCTAAAGATCAATTGCCGATAAATGCTATAGCGGCAATTGTTATTGCCGCCAATGCTATTTTTTATTGCCACTAAAGGTCCTTTTTGTAGTAGTGTTTGCTATTCTTGATTGTCACGCCAAGACCGTGACGCTGGCTATGCCATGTATTCCGCGTATTAAGTGGAGTGGTACTTTAGATCACACTCCCAGTAGAGTTATCTCTTTTCTTAAAGCTCAGCGCATGGTTGAGAAGTGGTGTCCGCATATTTAGCTTAAGTGAGAGATGTCAGACCCAGTGGTACGGGATTATCTCGATGTGTTTCCAGCTGATCTTCTGGGCATGCCGCCCGATAGAGACATTGATTTTGGCATTGATCTGTTGCCAGGCAATCAGCCCATTTCCATCCCTCCATATTGTATAGCTCTTCCTGATTTGAAGGAGTTGAAGGATCAGTTACAAGAATTGCTTGGTAAGGGTTTTATTCGACCCAGTGTTTTACCGTGGGGTGCTCCTGTTTTGTTTGTGAAGAAGAAGGATGGTTCTATGCGTATGTGTATTGATTATCGCCAGCTGAATAGGGTTACAGTGAAGAACCGTTATCCTTTACCTCGTATTGATGATCTGTTTGACCAGCTTCAGGGCGCACAAGTCTTTTCTAAGATTGACTTGCGCTCAGGTTACCATCAGTTGAAGATTCCAGAGCCAGATATCCCGAAGAGTGCCTTTAGGACTCGGTATGGTCAATACGAGTTCCTGGTTATGTCATTTGGGCTGACCAATGCCCCAGCAGCTTTTATGCATTTGATGCACAGTGTGTTCAGACCATATCTTGACTCATTCGTTATTGTTTTTATTGATGATATTCTGGTGTATTCCCGGAGTCGGGAAGATCATGAGAAACACCTGAGGACCGTGCTTCAGACCTTGAGGGAGAAGAAGTTATATGCAAAGTTCTCAAAATGTGAGTTTTGGTTGAGTTCTGTGGCATTCTTAGGCCACGTGATTTCGAGTGAGGGTATTCGGGTGGATCCAAGGAAGATAGAAGTCGTACTGAGTTGGCCTAGGCCGTCCTCAACTACAGAGATTCGCAGTTTCCTTGGTTTGGCAGGCTACTACCGTTGCTTCGTGGAGGGATTTTCATCGATTGCGTCCCCTATGACTAGATTGACCAAGAAGGGTGCCACATTTCAGTGGACAGAGGAGTGTGAGCGAGCTTTCAGAAGCTCAAGACAACTTTGACTACAACCCCAAATTTGATGTTGCCTACCGGTTCGGGGTCTTATACTGTCTATTGTGATGCCTCGAGAGTTGGCCTTAGAGCGGTGTTGATGCAGGACGGTAGGGTGATTGCCTACGTGTCCAGACAGTTGAAGATACATGAAAAGAATTACCCTATCCACGACCTTGAGTTAGCTGCCATTGTTCATGCCTTGAAGATCTAGCGTCATTATTTGTACGGTGTGCCTTGTGAGATCTATACTGACCATTGGAGCTTGCAGCACTTACTCAAACAAAAGGATCTAAATATGCGTCAGACGAGGTGGTTAGAGTTGTTGAAGGATTATGATATCACTATCCTATATCACCCGGGCAAGGCCAATATGGTGGCGGATGCCTTGAGTCGCCGGGCGGAGAGTTTGGCATATTTACCAGCTTCAGAGAGGACTATGGCGATGGATGTTCAGGCCTTAGCCAACCAATTTGTGAGATTGGATCATTCGGAGCCCAGTCGGGTTATAGCTTGTGTGGTTTCTCGGTATTCCTTATTTGATCGTATCACGGAGCAGCAGTATGAAGACCATCATTTGCTTGTCCTTAGGGACAAGGTTCAACATGGAGATGCTAGAGATGTGACCATCAGAGATGACGGGGTATTGAGGATGCAGGGCCGAATTTGTGTACCCAATGTTGATGGGCTTCGAGAGTTGATTCTAGTAGAGGCCCATACTTTGCGATATTCCATCCATCCGGGTGCCGCGAAGATGTATCAGGACTTGAGGCAGCACTATTGGTGGAGGCGGATGAAGAAAGATATAGTTGGTAATGTGTCTAGATGCCTCAACTGCCAACAAGTGAAGTATGAGCACCAGCGCTCGGGTGGGTTGCTTTAGCAGGTAGAGATTCCGGAGTGGAAATAGGAGCGCATCACCATGGATTTTGTATCTGTACTCCCATGGACCTTGAAGAAGTTTGATGCCATTTGGGTCATTGTGGATCGGCTGACCAAGTCTGCTTATTTCATTCCTGTGTTTACCACTTATTCATCGGAGCGGTTGGCGGAGATTTATATCCGGGAGATCGTCTGCCTGCATGGTGTTCTAGTTTTTATTATTTTGGATAGAGGTACTCAGTTTACATCGCATTTCTGGAGAGCCGTGCAGCAGGAGTTAGGCACTCGGGTGGAGTTGAGCACAACATTTCACCACCAAATGGACGGACAGTCTGAGCGCACTATTCAGATTCTTGAAGATATGCTCCGTGCGTGTGTGTTGAGTTTGGAGGGTATTGGGATCATTTCTTGCCATTGGCGGAGTTTGCTTACAACAATAGTTATCAGTCCAACATTCAGATGGCGCCGTATGAGGCTTTATATGGTAGGAGGTGTAGATCTCCAGTGGGCTAGTTTGAGCCGGGTGAGGCCAGGTTATGGGGCACAGAGTTGGTTCAAGACGCATTGGAGAAGGTTAAGATGATTCAGGATAGACTCTATACAGTCCAGTCCAGACAGAAGAGCTACGCAGATAAAAAGGTCCTTGATGTTTTGATACATGGTTGGTGAACGGGTTTTACTTCGGGTTTTGCCTATGAAAGGCGGCATGAGGTTTGAGAAGAAAGGAAAGTTGAGTCCGAGGTTTATTGGCCTTTTTGAGATCTTGAGGCGAGTTGGGAGGTTGCCTATGAGCTTGCCTTACCTCCCAGTTTTGCCGGAGTCCATCCGGTATTTCATGTTTTGATGCTCCGGAGGTATCATGGTGATCTGTCGCATGTGTTGGATTTCAGTTCAGTCCAGTTGGACAAGGATCTATCCAATTGTTGAGGAGCCAGTGGCTATATTGGATAGGCAGATCAGAAAGTTGAGGTCAAAGAAAATAGCTTCAGTGAAGGTTCAGTGGCGGGGTCAGCCGGCTGGGGAGGCGACCTGGAAGATCGAGCAGGATATGCGCAGTAGTTACCCTCATCTTTTCACTACTTCAGGTATGTTCTCTATGCTCGTTCGAGGACGAACGAATGTTTAGGTGTAGGAGGATGTGACGACCTGGCCGGTCATCTTGAAAATTAACATCCCTATCCCCTATTAACTGCTTCACCAAAGTTCATTTCTGCTATTTTGGTTTGCTAGGACGTTTGGTGTGGGCTTTCAGAGAGTTTTGGGACACTTAGTCTCTAAATGAGAGCTTAATGTTGAAAAATGGTTCGTAGTCGAAACATTGTGAAGGAGACCTCGGAATGGAAATCCGATGGTTCTGTTAGCTCCATTAGGTGATTTCGGGGTTGGGAGCGTGTTCGGAATGTATTTTGGAAGTCCGTAGCTTATTTAGGCTTGAAATGGCGAAGTTTGAATTTTTGAAGTTTCCGGTCCGATAGTGAGTTTTTGATCCAGGGGTCGGATTGGAATTCTGGAAGTTGCAGTAGCCCCTTCATGTCATTTGGGATGTGTGCGCAAAATTTTAGGTCATTCAGACGTGTTTTGGATAGGTTTTTGATCGAAAGCGTGTTTTGATGAAAATTGAAGTTCTTAGGCTCAAATCCTTATTTAATTCGAGTTTTCGACGTTGTTTTAGGTTGTTTAAGGATTGGTACAAGTTTGAATGGTGTTACGAGACATGTCCGTAGGTTTGGTTGAGGTCCCGGGGGCTCGGGTGTGTTTCGGATGCTAAACGGGGCATTTTTGTGTTAAAAAGTGTTGCAGCAGCTGATGAAAATTAGGCTTTTGGTATTTTTGCTTCTGGGACTTGGGAACCGCATAAGCGCAGCCGCAGAAGCGGCTGGGTCATCGCAGAAGCGGACAATGGTGTCCCCTTAAGTTTTCGCAGAAGCGACTTCGCACCTGCGAGACTTTCACCGCAGATGCGGCCCCTGTGATGATTAATGGAAACTGCAGAAGCGGTCCCTTGACCGCAGAAGCGTAAATCACTGGAGTGAAATAGTGAATTCGAGGGTTTTGTTTCAAAAGTTGGAAAAATCAAATTTGAGCTCGAGACGGGGTGATTCTGAGTGAGTTTTGAAGAGAGGATCATTGGGTAACATTTCCTTAATCCTTTTTAGTTATATTCCATCAATATATAGTTAAATCCATTTTTTAAATTCGAATTTGAGGATCAAAATTGGGGAAAATTGGAAGAAACTTCTTAGGCCAAAATTTTGAGTTTTGAGCGAGTTTTTGGTATCCGATTTGGGAGATTTTTATATGGTTAGACCTGTGAGAGTACGAGGGTTCTAGAAATATTAATTTTATCCGATTCCAAGATGTTGTCCTGAGGGGTATTTTGGTCATTTTACCTAATTTAGCATCTTATCTTTGAATTAAATAGTAGACTCAATTTCTTGAGATGTTATTTACGATATGTAATTGAATTGAATAGATTTGGGCCATTTGGAGTCGGATACTCGTGGCAAAAGTGTGATTTCGAGTTGATTTTGGAGCTGGTTCGAGGTAAGTGGCTTGTCTAACCTTGTGTGGGGGACCTTTCCTCTTAGGATATGATATTTGGTAATTGAATGCCTTATAAGTAAGGTGACGAGCGCGTACTTGAGCTAGTTGTTGAAAATCCGATTTTTACCTAAAATATTGAGATTGAGTTTCTTTCGTATTTGCTTTACTTTACTTGCAATTATAACCCGTGTTAGATTAGAAAAGCATGTTTAGTTGATTTAACTTGCCTATTTGCTTAAGTTGCCTTGACTGTACTACGTGAAGCATGTTAGGTTAGTATTACCTGTTGCTTGTCTTTTGTACTTCATTTCTGAATATCTTCTGGTTGTGGTTGCGCATTTACATTGGGACTACGGATGTGGGATTCCGGTAGCTCCCCCCCTTGTTTGTTTACTTTGGGACTACGTATTCGATTCCCGGTAGATCCCCCTGCACTTTTACTTTGGGTCTGTGGTTTAGATTACCAATAGATCCCCCTACACATTGATAGTTGGACTACAGGATGGTATCCCAGGAGATCCTTCGGATTTACACATATGATGGACTACGGACGATATCCCGGGAGATCCACTGGACAGTTGAGAAAAGGACTATAGGACGGTATCCTAGGAGATCCTCATTGTTATCATTGGTAATGAGTTGTACATATTCCGTGTTTATTATGTTCTTTGTGTAGTTGTTATTGCCTTGTTTAACCTGTCTATTCACACTTCTATGCTCATTATTACTGTCAGTTTTCATATTGTTAATTCATATTATGTTGTTTGACCACAGTAGGGCCCTGACCTTCCTCGTCACTACCAAACCGAGGTTAGGCGTGGCACTCACTGAGTACCGCTGTAGTGTACTCATGCCCCTTCTGCGCATGTTTTTCATGTGCAGATCCAGTTACCTCCACTCAAGCGTACTATCCTCGAGGCGGAGAGATCTAGCGGAGACTTCGAGGTATATCTGCCGCGTCTGCAGACCATGAGTCTCTATTCTGTTCCAGCTTTAGTAGTTAATCTATCCTTTTATTTTAGTTTTTTTAGACATTATGGAGTTAGAGCAGCATATTACATTTCTATTAGCTTGTGGTTCCCATGAGTTTCTGGGTTTTGGGATGAGATTTTTGACTTCCGCAATTTATTTATGAGTTGTATATGCCAGGTGGCACTTATATACCATTTTCTTCTAGTTTTGCTTAATTTAATTAAATGTTTCCGCATTGTTAGGCTTACCTAGTTGTAGGAACTAGGTGCCATCACGACATGTTCATGGAGGGTGAACTGGGGTCGTGACAATATCAGATCGGGGCACTTATTTTACCTCTCAGTTTTGGCAGACGGTTCTGCGAGATTTGGGTACTCAGGTGCAATTGAGCACAACCTTTCACCCTCAGATCTACGGGCAGTCCGAGCGCACCATTCAGATATTAGAGGATATGCTACGCGCTTGTGTTATTGATTTTGGAGGGTCATGGGATCGGTTTGTATCGCTTGCAGAGTTTGCCTACAATAACAACTATTAGTCCAGCATTCAGATGGCACCGTATGAGGCCTTGTATGGGAGACGGTGTAGATCTCCAGTTGGTTGGTTCAAGCCCGGTGAGGCTAGATTGTTGGGGACAGATTTGGTTCAGGATGCATTGGAGAAGGTGAAGGTGATTCAGGAGAGACTCCGTACAGCGTAGTCGAGGCAGAAGAGTTATGCGGACAGGAAGGTCCGAGATGTATCCTATATGATTGGTGGGAAGGTCTTGATGAAGGTTTCACCTACAAAGGGTGTTTTGAGGTACTTAGGAGGATTGGGGAAGTGGCTTATGAGCTTGCCTTTCCACCTAGATTGTTGGGCGTGCATCTAGTTTTTCATGTTTCTATGCTCCGGAAGTATATTGGAGACCCGTTCCATGTTCTGAATTTTAGTACAGTTCAGCTGGGGGGTGATTTGACTTATGATGTAGAGCCAGCAGCCATTTTGGATCGTTGGGTTCGGAAGTTGATGTCAAAGGATGTTGCTTTGGTGAAAGTGCAGTGAAGAGGTCGGCCCATGGAGGAGGCTACCTGGGAGACCGAGCGGGAGATACGGAGCAGATACCCTCACATATTTGAGGCTTCAGGTATGTTTCTTGTCTCGCTCGAGGATGAGCGTTTCTTTAAGTTGGGGAGGATGTGACGACCCGACCCGTCGTCACGTGAGTTACCGCCCCGTTTCCCCCATTTTCTACTTCTTTATTCTTCATTATGAGTGTCTTATGTGAACGAGTTGATTTGGATTGATTTTAGAAGGAAATGAGACACTTAGTCTCTTTAATGAAGGCTTGTTTTGGAAAAGTCAATCGGATGTTGACTTATGTGTTAGGAGTCTCAGATATGGATTCCGATGATTCGGTTAGCTTCGGGGGATGATTTGTGACCTAGGAGTGTGATCAGAAGTGATTTTGGAGATCCGGTGTAGAATTAGGCTTGAATTGGCGAAGTTAGCATTTTGGCTAATTTCGGTTGATAGGTGAGATTTTGATCCGAGGGTCGGAATGAAATTACGAGAGTTGCTGTAGCTTCGTTAGGTGATTTCAGATGTGTGTGCAAAATTTCAGGTCATTCGGAGGCATTTTGTTTGGGGTTTTTATCAGATGCGTGTTTCGGAAGTTTTAGAAGAACTTAGGCTTGAATCAGATGTAATTTGATGGTTTTGATGTTGTTTGAGGTGTTTTGATGATTGGAGCAAGTTTGAATGATGTTTTGGGATGCGTTGATGCTTATGGTTGAGGTCCCGAGGGCCTCGGGGTGTTTTCGGATGGCCAACGGAAGGTTTTTGGGACATTGGATGCTGCAGAAAATTGCAGGTCAGTGCTGTAGAGTTTTGATCTATGCGATCGCAGGAGAGGGTTTGCGATCGCATAGAAGGATTTTTCGGGGGGCTGGGCAGTTGTGTAATGTGATCGCATGGTTGTGTTTGCAATCTCGTAGTGTCGAGAGTTCATGCAGTGCGATCGCGGGAGAGTTAGTGCGATCGCATAGAGGAATCTTGGGAGTTTGGATTTTTTTCATCGCGATCGCGTGGGTGAGTCTGCGGTGGCGTAAGGTAAAGTGTTTGGTCATTGCGATCGCAGGATGTTTATGCGATCGTGTAGTGTTAAATTTTGGAGTTTAAATTTTGTGCACTGCGATCGCAAGCCTGGGTCTGCGATCGCATAGAGGAAAAGAGGCCTGGACATAAGGGTTTTTAATAATATTTCATCCGCGAGCTAAACCTTATTTTTACCATTGTTGAGCATTCTTGAGAGCTTTTGGACGGAAATTGAAGAGGGTTTCGACTGGGATTGATTGGATGTGAGTTCTATGAACTAAAAATATGATTTAATTGTAGAATCAACCTAGAAATTCATGAAAACTTAGCAAAAAGGGGAAGAACTAGGGCTTGAAATTTGATATTCCAAATTGGGTTTTAATGGGTCATTTGAGCTCGGATTTGGGAGTTCTTGGTATGTATGGACTCGTGTCGAGATAAGGAATACGTTGATGTTAAATTTTTTGAATTACGAGAAGTGGGCCTGGGGCTCAGTTTTTTCTAATTTCGAGATTTTTGCTATTTTTTGATTGTTTTCGATTCGGTATTATTCCATTGGCATATTGTGACGTATTCGTTGTGGTTTTGATCAGATTCAATGCGCGAGGAGGTCGATTTGAGAGGGAAGGGCATAGCGAGCTAGGATTTTGGCTGGCTTGAGGTGAGTAATAGATGTAAATGATGTCCTGAGGGTTTGAAACCCCGAATTTGCACATCGTAGTGCTATAGTGAGGTGACTTACACGCCGGATAGCGAGCGTGGGTAGAGAACCCATGGGGATTGTGACTTGGTCCGTCCCGATAGATGAATTTATTGCGTATTTGACTGAATATCACCTGTTATCATTATGATTTGAGTTGATTGTCATATTTGGGCTTCGTGCCAATTGATTGAATCTTCAGGGATTGCTATTACTGGTTTCTTACCATTTTTACATATAATTGAACTCAGTCCTAGTATTTAATACCGTTTCGCAAACTCAGCTACTTTTTTTTTCAAACTTGAAACTCAAATAATATTTCTAATGAAGTTTGGGCTGAATATTTATATATTATTGTGCCCGAGGGGCTTATGTGATTTTGGACTGAGTATGGGATCGGGCTGCACACCGCATCAGTATTATACTGATATTGATATGAGGCCGAGGGCCTAGTTGAGGCCGAGGGCCTAGTTGATGCCACGAGATGGCTTTATATTGCGCTTGGGCCGTAAGGGGCCCCTCCCGGAGTCTGCACACCCCCAGTGAGCGCAGTCGACGATAAATAAATGGAGCAGACTGCACGCCGCAGCGGGTACTAGAGAGTACCGTACTATGTGTTGCATTTCATATTTGACTGTTATTTACTTACTTATCTGTTGCAGTATTTCCTTAATTGTTTTCATTGGTTTACAAACTTTATACATGATTTAAATTGCTGCATTTATAGGATTACTTTGTGCCTATTTAGGATTTCTTATTCTCAGCCTTTATTTATGTTTATTACTCACTGGGTCAGAGTACTCATATTACTCCCTGCACCTTGCATGCAGATCCAGGTGCATATGAGGCTGAGTGAGGATTTCTCTGCCGAGCAGCTTATCTGGGAGTTTCAAGGTAACTGTATGATGTCCGCAGTCCTGATTTTCCCTTCTATCTTATTGTTTCATTTCCGCATTTCTTTAGAACGATATGTAGTAGGTTGATACTCATATATTAGTGGCTTATACTTGTGACACCGGATTTTTCAGGCTGTGCAGTAGTATTGGCATTTGGGATTTCCGCATGTTTTAACTCTATTTCAGAATTTCAGTATGATTACTTAGTAATTTGTCTATATTAATTAATTCATGAACTGTATAAAATTGGCTGAGGTTATTAAATTGGTCGGGCTTGTCTACTAGTGTGTTGGGCGTCATCACGACCGGGGTTGGGGTCGTGACAAGTTGGCTCTCACTCCGATGAGAAGCCACTCACTTGATCTTTCAAAATCCTGCAAACAATGGAATCATTACTAACTGATAGTATTGAATAAATATAATAAATAAGTGTAACATAATACTTTAAAACTGCAAACCACAATGTTAATTATTTTTCTGTTTTAGCCTTTTAGTAATACTTATGGAATGTTATCTCATTTCTTTCTAATATGAACCTTCGTGATCCTAATATTATGGAACGTAACAATGTTGGAGTAGCATATAGTTTAATCGATGAACAGAAGAGTTGAAAAATACTATAGACATGACAGGAATCCAAGTCGTAGAAAATATTGCATTCTCTCAGCTGCAATTGCTAAATGATTGTCAGTTAAGCATTTAAACTAATATAACATTCAGTAGATCTAAAGATGCTATAACAATAAATAACCATATGTTATTAGTAATGTGCATAGGTAATTGTTGGTTAGACTAACTTACAAAAGTTCACTACTCCTCGAGGTGTAACCATCAGCTACGACACGGGTGTGGCCGTGTGGGTGTGGGATCCATATCGAATTTGGTCAACTTATCTCGGGTACTTTATCTACATTCAATGGACCAGAAGTATTTCATCCCTCAACTCCGTACGATTAGGATGATTCCTATTATACATTCATCTACGATGCACAAGCTTCATCTACACAAATAGAAATCTATAAATGAGATATTTAAAATAATTTGATTTATTTAAAATGGTTACAAAGTTATACTCTTTCAAAGGTACCTTTTAGAAATATGCATATCATTGTGTCAAAGCACTTTAATTAATATATCTTATTTTTTAAACTAATATTTTTTAACACTCGAAATCTCACATTAATCCCTATTCTAAATAATATAGGTCTTTAAATATACTAATTAAATTTGAATTGCTTCTTAAATTGTAACGACCCGACCAGTCATTTTGAGCTTTTGCGCTTTGATCGCTAATTCTCAGGCATGACTTGCCCCGTGTAATGTGTTATGACTGATGTAGATCGTTGACTTTGGTTTTCACGGAAATCGGTATGAATTTGAAAGAACAGTCTCAGTTGAAAGCTTGAAATTTGAAAGGTTTGACCAAGATTTGACTTGTTTGTATCTCAGATCGAAAATTTTATGATTTGGTTAGTTCCGTTAGGTGATTTGGGACTTAGGAGCGTGATCGGAATGCATTTTGGAAGTCCGTGGAAGGTTTAGGCTTGAATTGGCGAAATTAGATTTCGGTGTTTTCCGGTTGATAGGTGAGATTTTGATATAGAGGTCGGAATTAAATTCCAGAAGTTGCAGTAGATCCGTTATGTCATTTGGGATGTGTGCGCAACATTTCAGGTCATTCGGACGTGGTTTGGTTGGGTTTTTGATCAAAGGCGTATTTCGGAAGATTTTAGAAACTTAAGCTTGAATCCGATGTGTTTTGGGTGATTTGGTATTGTTTGAGATGATTTGAAGGTTAGTACAAGTTTGAATAAGGTATTAGAATATGTTTGTGCTTTTGGTTGAGGTCCTGAGGGCCTAGGGGTGATTTCGGAATGATTTCGGAGAAATTGAAATTTTGTTGCAGCAGTTAGTATTGCTGCTTCTGGTATTTTTGCATCTGCGGTTAGGGGACCGCAGATGCGGCGCCGCAGAAGCGGGCGATTTATCGCAGAAGCAAAAAAGGGGTAGATGTGGAGAGACCGCAGAAGCGGTAGGGTGACCTCATCTGCGATGCCGCAGATGCGGGAGTTTAGTCGCAGAAGCGGATTCAAGTGGAATGTCAGGGACCGCAAATGCGGTTATGGGGGCCGTATCTGCGGAACCACAAATGCAAAAGAATGATAACAGATGCGGATGTGGCTAGTTTTAGTAATTTCCGCAGAAGCGGAGTAATAACCGCAAAAATGGTACCGCTGAAGCAGTTGGTGAGTCGCAGATGCGAAAATGTCTGGCAGAGCATATAAGTTATTCCATTTCGCGAAATTGAGTTATTTCACCATCTTTAGACTTCGGCTTGAGAGCTTTTGGACGATTTGAGAGAGGTATTTCAAGGGAAACTTCGCTAAGGTAAGAATTTTGGACCGAAAACACATTTCTATGGTAATATTTTGTGAATTAAGACTGAAATTTAAGGAATTTATGGACTAAAAATGGAGGTTTAGGGCTTAAGTTTAAGAGAGCTTAAATTGAGATTTAAGGGATTAACTGAACTCCGATCCTTGTGATTTTGGCATGTATGAACTCGTGGGGAGACGAGGAATCTAATGATGTAAAAATTTATGAGTTTCGAAAAGTGGGACTGTGGCTTGAGTTTTGGTAATTTCGGGATTTGTGCCCGTTATTGATTGTTTTCATTTGGGCTTTGTTCCCTCAGAATATTGTGATGTATTCGTTCTGATTTTGGATAGATTCGATGCGCGTGGAGGCCGATTTGAGGGGAAAGGCGTCGCGAGCTAGAGATTTCGCCGGTTCGAGGTGAGTAATGATTCTAAATGATATTCTGAGGGTTTGAAATCCCGTATTTGCACATCGTAGTGCTATATTGAGGTGACTTGCACGCCGGATAGCAAGCGTGGGGTAGAGCACCGTTGGGGATTGTGACTTGGTCTGCCCCGATTGATGAATTTACTATGTATTTGAATGAAATTTACTGGTTATCATCATAATTTGGGCTGATTGCCATATTTGGGTTTCGTGCCAGCTATTTGAATCCTTCGGAGATTGTTGTTGATATTTCCTCACTGTTATTTTATAATTGAACTCAGTCATGTATTTTCCACTATCTTTACGACTCAGCCAAGTTTATTTTACTTTAACACTTGAAATGATATTTCCAATAATATTTGGGCTGAGCATCATGTTTTACTGTTGCCCTAGTGGCTTATGTGATTTTTGACTGAGTAAGGCCGAGGGCCTGTATTGTGAGGATACTTTTGGACCGGGCTGCACGCCACAGCAATATATATATATATATATATATATATATATATATATATATATATATATATATATATATATATATATATATATATATATATATATATATATATAGAGAGATCGGACTGCACGCTGCAGTAGTGAGATACTGATTTGATATGAGGCCGAAGGCCTAGATTTGATGCCACGAGATGACTTGATATTGCACCGAGGCCGAGGGCTGCACGCCTAGTGGTACTGGTACTGTTTGATGTGTTTACCTTATTTCATTTGTCTGCCATTATCTGTTGCTTGTGCTACTTCTTGCAATATTTACCTGATATTTTAGCCTTATCTGATAACTGAGTGTTGTGCCCGAGGGGAAGAATTCTGTGATTATCTGCACTATTTGTTTTGCATTGATTTGCGTAACCGCTGAAAAAGTCATTTTCAAAAGAGGTTTAAACTGAGCTAAGATGTTTCTCTAAAGATTTAAAAGCTTCACTATTTTCTAAAAAGGGTTTGCACTGCTTCTATACAACATGATAATTTTTCATACGTGACTTCTTACCTCTCAGTTGTTATTTACCTTTATTACTCACTGAGTTGGAGTACTCACTTTTCTCCCAGCACCCCGCGTGCAGATGCATGTATTTATTCACCCGGTAGCGGGTTTGGCTAATCAGAGTTAGAGATATCGGAGTTTAACGAGGTGACTGCCAGAGTTCACAGCATCATTTTTTCTCCCTTTGTTCATTTTTCTTGATTCGTGTACTTTTAGACCTTGTGGTTGTACTTACACTCTAATAGATACTCGTGACTTGTGACACCCCGATTAGGGATGTGCTGGGTTGTATTAATGCTAATTAATATTATTAAGTCATATTTAAGTTGTTTATTCATGTTTAATTATTTTTTTGAAAGACGAGTTGGGTTAGTTGGCTGGCCTCGTCTTCACGAGAGACGCCATCACGACTAGTGCGGGGTTTGGGTCGTGACAAGTTGGCATCAGAGCCTAGGTTATATAGGTCTCACGAGTTTTGAGCAGGTTTAGTAGAGTCTCATGGATCAGTACAGAGACGTCTGTATTTATCCTCGAAAGGCTGCAGAACCTTTAGGAAAACTTCACACTCTTGGAATTCTTATCGTGCGTCCTTGATTCAGCTTGAAATGTAACTCTTGAAATTCCTTCCACGCTTTTGTATGCGCACATGAGCACTCAGAATTATATGTGCCTTGATTGTTTGTGATTCCCCGATCGAGGGGTGATATGTGATCTCTGTGAGTTTGATATTGGGCCAGTCTGGAGGAAATGAGGCTGGATCATTGCCTATGGCTTGAGCACCGAGGTGTTGATTGTGTGAACAAGACTTTTTGAACTTATATGTTCGGTATTGTCCCTATTAGTGGGATTGACGGTTGTGTAACTATGTGATGAGTATGTTACTACTGCGGGATATATCTATGTGACTTGGAAGTGATGAGGAAGGTCTACTGGATGATAGAAGAACTATTAGGTATTTGAATTCCATCGTGATTCGAGGTATAGCCCCGAGTTATGGGCGCGTGAGGAATCTTTTCTGTTTCCAGTTGAGAGTGAAGTGAATTTTATGTTGCAGTACGAGTTCAGACTCAGGAAGACTAAGTGGATGTGTAATGTTTATGACGATGGAAAGTATACAGAAATGTTATATTGAGGCAAAGCAGGTGGTTTATCTCATGCGAAGAATTTTGGGGTTGTGTGGCCCTTATGTGATTGTTAGAAGGTCTCATGTGCGAGTGAAATGTAGGTGTTGAAATTTGAAATTCTGGGTCACTTAAGAGAGTGGGCTTAACTGTTGCGAGAGTTGAAAAAGATTTAAAGTACTAGATGATTTGTGTTCGCACAGGCTTACAAAGGATTTGAGTTTAATCTCACTATGGTATTGTGGCATCAATAGAGTAACTGTGTTATGTGTTATTGAGCGTATCTTGATCTATGGCTTCGAGCCAAGTGGGGGAGTCTGCGATAAGCAGTTGAGTGCACGGTTAGGTGCTATGTTGGTTCCAGTTTGATGCATGCGAGTTAATTAGCTATGGCTAGAGTAAAGGAAAATTTTGACAAAGGTTATATTATGCTTCATAGGGTATGAGAATCACAGAATGTCTAGAGTGTTGATTGGTAAAGAATGCTCGGCGCATAGCGCAGGAAGTTGCTTGGTTTTATTGGGATGAGGATTTTATTTTGCGGTATCGGAGTGCCAATGTGGCACGGGTGGTTCTGTTCATTAGGTCAGGTAAGTTGCAGTTTGAATAAGAGTGAATGACTTTCGAGAATGGTTCTAATGTGTTCAAGATTCTATAGGGAACAAACGGGTATCTTAAGGTTATGGATGTGGTTAGAGACTGTGTTTTCATTTGGAAGAGGCCAATACTTGTGGTATTTCTATGCGAATTATGGGATTCTATGTATCTGTATCAGTAAAGTAAAGGTAACATACTTAGATTCGTAGGAAGTTCTTCAAAGTAAAGTATTCTGGAGTATGGTGTTTTTGGGAATATTTGAAAGAGTATTCAACGGCTTATGGGTCTTAGTCAGTGTGGTTTTATGCTGGGGTCTCGTGCGGTAAGCTTGGGTTGAGGCATTGTGGTGCGACAACAAGAGGGAATATCAAGTTGATGATGAATCGGAAGGAAATTTAGATAGATGGAGTAGCTTGATTGTAGACCGAATCAGTATGGTAAGGATATGATTAATTCTTTGTATGTGCTCGAGGTAATGGGTTCTTACAGGTATTTTGCAGCAATGCTCTTGGGTTTTGATGGCTTTCTTAGCTTGGTCTAGTTAGAAGGATTCAGTTCTGGGAGTTTAATTTGTGCAAATGGAATTGGGAGAGTTCTTGTTAATCTCTGCCAAGGTTGGAGAAGTGCATTTTCTACGAATGTGAGAGGCATGGGATGTGTAATGATTTTCTTCTACATGGGATCAATGGAAGTTCTTGACTAGTTGAGTGCGTAGATGTCTGTGGCACGGAAGGGAGATAAAAGTTTTCATGTTATCCTTAGATGGTATGGTATATGTGGTATGTTGTAGAGGACCGAGACTGGTGTGTGCTAGGTTACAGTTCAGTTCTGAAAGGAAGTTCATAAAACTCTTAGGCAACTGGTAGCCTCAGATAATCAAGGAAATGGTACTGCTAATTGGAAGTGATTTGACGAGAGTATATGTCTTAGAAAAAGGGTAATGTGATTAAACTGATGATACTTCGGTAGTATTGCGGCACTTTCTTGTTGGATCGACTGGTGGTATTCGGGTTTGCTTGGTGGCATAGGGAAACTTTAGAGTATCTATCGTGGAATGATTGGGTATCAAAGGTGTGCATGTGTTTGGACGGTGAAATTGGGATCGGATATGATGATTCATGTGCCATGTGGATGTGGTGACAAAAGTTCTCATATGCAGGCTATGATGTGGTTGTGGATCGTGTGTATCGGCACTATTTAGCAACTATCGGGATTTGGAGGCCCGAGTAGATCTTTCTTTGCTTGGTATGTTAGATTTTGGATATGATATTGGGGTGTAGATTGGTTGTCTTAGTGTTGGGTCATTCTGGACTATTGCGCTATGGGATATGCCAGAAATGCCAGGGGTTGAGTGGCGAGTTGCGTCGGATTACTTTCGAGCAGAGTGGTTTATATTTCAAAGACCAGCGGACGACTGCGAAGGATTGCTTTTCTTAATTGGGCCTTCGTGATGGATGTCATTGCATCGCTTTCTACCATTGATTCAGTTCCGGTGTTGAGGGACTTTTCGGATGCATTTCTTATGGCCGGGCATGTCGCCGGGAGAGGTTGTGGATTTTGGTATTGATTTGGTACCGGACACCGTAACGTATGGCTATGGTAGAAGCTGTAGTAGCGGAAGGAGCAGCTTCAGGCTTTCTTGATGATAAGTTCGTTGGCAGGTCAATGTGGATGCGTGTTCTAGCTTGAGTCGGCTTGGTTGGCCACGAATTGTATTGTTGAGGGATAGGTCTATTCGATCGTTATTGAGCTTGTTAGTGATCTGGGGAGATCCAAGAGTTGCTTTTTTGTGTTGTGAGATGTTATGATTTGTTGGTTATGGGCACATGTGGTGGGTTCTATTGGGAATTCACAGTGGAAATCGAGTGGGAAGAGTAATTAGGTGTTGCTCGGTGAATGGAGTATCGATTATGACCTATCGGGTTGTGTGGTGTATGTTATCTGTTTCACCGTGGGTATGATGATATGCTTTTGTTCCAGATGTCAAATGGTGCGTGGTTTTATCCTTCGAGCATAGTGACTTGAGGTGTTTCAGGTGGAGCAGTGTTTAGATAGGATCGTGCATTGCCGCGAAACTATGTGGAGATATGATCTTGCGGGATAGATTCATGTGTTCTATTCTGTGATGTGAGATGGATTCCCAGCCTTGTGTGGTGGTGGTACTGGTGAGCTTGAGGTACATCTCTTTCAATTGAGCCATTTTCATGATTTGAGTATGTTCGGACTGTTGCTTATTGGTGCGCATAGTTACGCAAGTTGTGGCTTAGGCCCGTATTGATGTGTCATGTCAGCAGGGTGGTGTGTTTGGTCAAAAGAGATCGTGGGGATCATTAATGAATCCAAACAGATTTGATTTCAACATGTTTGATGGGTAAATAACGAGGTTAGGTTCAAAAATTTGCTATGGTAATTGCCAGAGGAGAAATGGCCTCATGAATAGTTGATCTGAGAAATGGTTATGGTTTATTGTGTGTTTCATTTATCGTTGGCAGTATATGAAAGTGTTGGAATGAGACTTTAGCTAATAAGAGGTTTTCTATCGGTATTTGGTTGTTGTGGGCAGCTGCTGTGAATGGAAGTTATCGCGGCATGTGTTTGAGTTATGTGGTATATCATGCAATTGCACTTGAGGTTGCAGGCATGGACTATTACAGTTGGTTTGGGACTATTCAGAGTATAAGTGTGAGGTTTTGATCGTAATGATGGTTTCAGGAGTGAAAGTGTGACTCTATCATTTATGGACTAGGATGGATTGTGAAATTTAAGTTATGTTGTGTTATCGGACCTATGTGAGATAGGGTGACGTGGGATCACCCCCGGGTATATGCATGGTAAGGTTATTCAGCGAGTGTTTGGCTTTTAGAACAACTCTAGGTACGTTCGAGGACGAACATGTGTTTAAGTGGGGGATGATGTAACGACTCGACCGGTCGTTTTGAGCTTTTGCGCTTTGATCGCCAATTCTCGAGCATGACTTGCCCCGTGTAATGTGTTATGACTGATGTAGATTGTTGATTTTGGTTTTCACGGAAATCAGTAAGAATTTGAAAAAACACTCTCAGTTGAAAGCTTGAAATTTGAAAGGTTTGACCAAGATTTGACTTGTTTGTATATGATCTCGGATTAGAAATTTTATGATGTGGTTAGTTTCGTTAGGTGATTTGGGACTTAAGTGCATGATCGGAATGCATATTGGAAGTCCGTGGAAGGTTTAGGCTTGAATTGGCAAAATTAGATTTTAGCGTTTTCAGTTGATAGGTGAGATTTTGATATAGAGGTCGAAATAAAATTTCGGAAGTTGCAGTAGTTCTGTTATGTCATTTGGGATGTGTGTGCAAAATTTCAGATCGCTTGGATGTGGTTTGGTTGGGTTTTTGATCAAAAGCGTATTTCGGAAGATTTTAGAAACTTAAGCTTGAATCCGATGTGTTTTGGGTGATTTGGTGTTGTTTGAGATGATTTGAAGGTTGGTACAAGTTTGAATAAGTTATTAGAATATGTTTGTGCTTTTGGTTGAGGTCCCGAGGGCCTCAGGGTGATTTCGGAATGATTTCGGAGAAATTGAAATTTTGTTGCAACAGCTAGTATTGCTGCTTCTGGTATTTTCGCATATGCAGTTAGGGGACCACAGATGCGGCGCCATAGAAGCGGGCGATTTATCGCAGAAGCGAAAAAGAGGCAGATGTGCAGAGACCGCAGAAGTGGTAGGTGACCGCATCTGCGATGCCGCAGATGCAGGAGTTTAGCCGCAGAAGCGGATTCAAGAGGAATGTCAGGGACCGCAAATGCGGTTGTGGGGGCCGCATCTGCGGAACTGCAAATGCAGAAGAATGGTTGCAGATGCGGATGTGGCCAGTTTTAGTAATTTCTGCAGAAGCGGAGTAATAACCGCAAAAGTGGTATCGCAGAAGCGGTTGGTGAGTCACATATGCAAAAATGTCTAGCAGAACATATAAGTTATTCCATTTCGCGAAATTGAGTTATTTCACAATCTTTGGACTTCGGCTTGAGAGCTTTTGGACGATTTGAGAGAGGGATTTCAAGGGAAACTTCGTTAGGGTAAGAATTTCGTACCGAAAATACATTTCTATGGTAATATTTTATGAATTAAGACTGACATTTAAGGACTAAAAATGGAGGTTTAGGGCTTGAGTTTAAGAGAGCTTAAATTGGGGATTTAAGGGGCAAAATTGAACTTAGATCCTTCTGATTTTGGTATGTATGAACTCGTGGGGAGACGAGGAATCTAATGATGTAAAAATTTTGAGTTTCAAGAAGTGGGCTCGGGCCTCGGGCCTCGGGTTTTGGTAATTTCGGGATTTTGTGCCCGTTATTGATTGTTTTCGCTTGGGTTTTGTTCCCTTAGCATATTGTGATGTATTTGCTCTGATTTTGGATAGATTCGACGCTCATGGAGGCCGATTTGAGGGGCAAAGGCGTCGCGAGCTAGAGATTTCGCCGGTTCGAGGTGAGTAATAATAGTAAATGATATTCTGAGGGTTTGAAACCCCGTATTTGCACATCGTAGTGCTATATTGAGGTGACTTGCATGCCGGATAGCGAGCGTGGGGTAGAGAACCATTGGGGATTGTGACTTGGTCTGCCCCGATTGATGAATTTACTGTGTATTTGAATGAAATTTACTGGTTATCATCATAATTTGGGCTGAATGCCATATTTGGGCTTCGTGCCAGCTATTTGAACCCTTCGGGGATTGTTGTTGATATTTCCTCACTGTTTTGAATTTTTACTTGAACTCAGTCATGTATTTTTCACTGTCTTTAAGACTCAGCCAAGTTTATTTTGCTTTAACACTTGAAATGATATTTCCAATAATATTTGGGTTGAGCATAATGTTTTACTGTTGCCCTAGTGGCTTATGTGATTTTTGACTGAGTAAGGCCGAGGGCCTGTATTGTGAGGATACTTTTGGACCGGGCTACACGCCGCAATAATATATATATATATATAT